>SJYX01000458.1:261333-276366 GCA_006410675.1 Oreotragus oreotragus
TGAACTGTGGAATGATCTATGCTCTAAGGCATTGTTGTAGATAATAAGAGAATAACCAGCCAGCAGTTAGTGAGGAGTAACGTTGGGTTGTGATATCAATATAGAGAGACCAGCCAGAAACTTACAAGGAGATGAGAGATCAGGGAAAGACTTTGTCAAAGGACTCAGATGAAACCCTTATTCTCCTTGAGGTGAAGGGAGGGAGTTAAGGTAACTGTGCATGCCCCAAGCTGCACCCTCTGAGAAGTAACATTACAGACTATACACCACATGAGAAATAGATTCCAACCAACAGAGTCCTAAAATGCAAGAAGGAATAACTGACAGAATTGAAGGGAGAAACAGACAATTCAAATATAATAGTAAAAGACTTTAATGCCCTTATTATTGGGGATATTGAATAGAATCCCTATTCAATAGGAGTTTGGATAGAACAAGTAGACTTAATAGACACCTCTAGAACAATACACGCAACAACAGCAGAATATACATTTTTCTCAAGCACATATGGAATATTCTGTAAGATCAACCATGTACTAGCCCATAAAACAATCTTAAGAAAATATAAAAATATTGAAGTCATATAAAATATGTTCTCTGATAATGTGAAAATTAAACTAGGAAAAATTATCAAAAAAATTTTAGGAAATTTACAAATATTTGAGGTCAAAAAACATAGTTAGAAATAACTTATGGGTCAAATAATACATTATAAGTAATATTAGAAAATATTTTGAGATGAAAGTGAAGAAACAACTAAAACCGTGCTTAAAGTTACAGTTTATAACTATAAACACATTTATTAAAAATTAGAAAATATCTCAAATCAACAACTTCATTTTCCACTTAATAATTATAATAGAAAGAGCAAACTAAACCTAGAGTAAGCACAATAAAGGAATTAATAAAGGTCATGTCAGGAATTAATGAAATGTTTAGAATACAGAATTGCAAAAGAAAAAATTCAATGAAACTAAATTGCTTTCTTTTGAAAAACCAACAAAATTGACAAAATTATGAATAATGATCAAGAAAAAAAAGAGAAGTTTTTAAATACTGCAGTAGAGAATGAAATATGGGCCCTCATATCAGCAATATAGAAACTAAAGATTATAAGGAAATGCTATCAAAAAGTTTATGCCAAAAATATATACCTTAGATGACATGGAAAAATTTGAGAGACACATGTAATCAAAACTGACTTTAATAGAAAATATGAACATACCTATGATATAATAAAGAAGCTTAATAAGTTTAAAACATCCCATGTTTAAAAAAAAAAACAAACAACAACCATGCCTAGTTCCATCACTGGTGAATTCTGATGAATATTTTAAAAATTAATATAAATTCTTCACAAACACTTCCAAAAATATACTGAGAAATGCACTTCCAATTCATTCTATGAAGCCACTATTTCTCTAATATAAAAGACAAATAAATTACAGGAAAGAGAACTAGAGACCAAGATTACAAATTTTAAAATCTTCAATAAAATACTACCAAACTGGATCCAGCAAGTGTAAAAAAGTATATATAATAAAAAAATGTGATTTATCCCAAGGATGCAAGGCTGTTTTAACAAGTAAAATTCAATTATTTTGTTATGCCATGTTAACAGAATAAAGTAAAAAAAAAAAAAAAACACACATACACACACACACACATGATAATCCTAATATACACAAAATAAGTGTTTGGCAAAAGTCCAGCTTTTCTTGATAAAACATTCCAAAAACTAGGAATAGAAGAGAAATTCCTCTAATTGATAAAGGATATCTACAAAAAAATCTACAGATGACTCATAGATACATAATAAGAGATTGCTGTTTTCACTCTAAGATCAAGAATAAAATAAGAATAGATGTTCTTGCCACTTCTAGTCCATGTTGTACTGAAAGTACTATCCAAGCCAATTAGACAAGAGGAAAGAAATAACTACATCCAGATTGGAAAGAGAGAAGTATACTATTTCTATTCACAGATGATCTTTTATATACTAAATCTTAAAGAAATCACTAAAAAGCTATTAGAACCAGTATCCAAGTTAAGCAGGATAAGATCAATACACAAAATCAGTTACCTGCTATATAATAACAACAAGCAACTTGAAAATAAAATTTTTTAAAAATTCCATTTATGATAGTATGAGAAATAATTTTGGAATAAATAATTCACAAAGAAATTGCAGAACTTGTATTCTGAAAACTACTAAACTTTGCTGAAAGAAATCGAACTCCTATATAAACAGAAGATATTTCATGTTTATGAATCAAAAAACTTAAATTCCTTGTTGGTCCAGTGGTTGAAAATCCATCTTACAATGCAGAGGACACAAGTCCAATTTCTGGTCATGAAAGATCCCACATGCCCACAAGCAACTGGGCTCCTGTGTCACAACTACTGAGCCTGCACTGTAGAGTCCTCCAGATGCAACGACTGGGCCCACAGGCAGCAACTATTGAAGCCCACATGCCCTAGAGCCTGCACTCCTCATCAAGAAAGGGCACTGCAATGAGAAACCTGTACACCGCAGCTAGAGAGTAGCTTTCACTCTTCACAACTAGAGAAAGCCCTCCAGCAGAAATGAAGACCCAGCACAGCCAAGAATAAACAAACAAATAAAAATAGGCATTAGAAAAAGACTTGTTAAAATGGCAAGATTCCCCCAACTGGTCTATTGGTTCAGTGAATTCTCTGTCAAAATCTCTGATACTTTTTTCAAAATTCATAAGCAATTCCTCAGAATATTAAACATAAACTTGTCATATGGTCCTCAACAATTTCATTTGTATGTTGAAAGAAGAATGAAAGCATATATCCACAAATAATCTTGTGCATGAATATTCTTAATATTTATAGCTGCCAAAAAAGTGGAAACATACCAACTAGATTTTAAAAATTATAATGTATTCATATAATGTAATATTACTCAGTAATAAGCAGGAAAAAAGTCATAAAACATGCTACAACATGAATGAAACTTGAAAATACTATGTTGATAAAGAAGTCAGTCACAAAAGACATATTGTTTTATTATCTTCATTTGAAATGTCCAGCATAGACAGAAAATATTTTAGGAGATGGAGATTTTTAGGGAGTAATGAAAAAGTTCTACAATAATATTGTAGTAACAGTTGCAAAAGTCTATGAATATCTTAAAAAAATATTGACTTGTTTAATGATGAAGTATTTTAATTATATTTCAGTAATGCTTTAATAGCAAAAAAAAAAAAGACATCTAGAAGAACTGCATCTGATTCTCAAATATTGCAACTTTTTCTTTGTTTTTCTCATTTACATAAAAGCCTTTAAGAGCCATCATGATGATAAGCACAGTATATATTTTTTTCACTTGGGGGTTTAGTCGCTAAGTCGTTCGAACTCTTGCAACCCCATGGACTGTAGCCTGTCAGCCTCCTGTGTCCAGGGGACTCTCCAGGCCAGAATACCTGTATGGGTTGTCATCTCCAGGGGATCTTCCCCATCCAGGAATCAAACACACATCTCTTGCATTGCAGGCGGACTCTTTACTCTTCCCCCTTCCTCATAGTTCAGTCGGTAAAGAATCCGCCTGCAATGCAATTCGATTCCTGGGTTGGGAAGATCCACTGGAGAAGGGATAGGCTGCCCACGCCAGTATTCTCAGGCTTCCCTTGTGGCTCAGCTGGTAAAGAATCCGTCTGCAATGCAAAAGACCTGGGTTCTATCCCTGGGTTGGGAAGATCCCCTGGAGAAGGGAAAGGCTACTACCCACTCCAGTATTCAGGCCTGGAGAATTCCATGGATTGTATAGTCCATGGGGTCACAAAGAGTCAGACACACTGAGTGACTTTCACTTCATTTCACTTTTCTTTTTTCACTTAAATTCACCTAACAACTACAGCAACTGTATAAAGTTAGTGTATTATCATCCCTGTGTTGTAGATAATATAGCAAAAACTGGGAAAAATTAAAGTCACTTGTCAAATTCACATATTGTCTTACTACTAAATTCCTGTTCTTAATTATGATATTGTACTACTCTCCACTCTCTCAAGTAGGATATCTAAATACTTCTGATGATAAAGGTCCAACACCATTTAGTATTATACACAATTTCTCTCTTCCTGGGGGAAATTTCAAAATTCCAGAGTATCTAGTAACAGTACTATCACAAAGTGGGTTTTTGTGGGAAAATAGTAATTTTCCAGAATTAAACCACACATAGATTGCTTGTTAGCTCTAACTCTTTGGCATGAAAGAAGGTGTGATAAGCACATAAGGTAATTCACAGTGCTCTATATTCTATCTCTCCTTTCAAATATGACAACTCATCAAATGGTAATCATTTCTAAAATGTCTATAGATTCTTCTTTGTTGCTTGTACAATGTGTGCATGGTATATGTTGTAAATATACAGAGAATAATATTGAATCCAAGTGAAAATGGACTGTAGCAATACCAGCTAGTGACAATCCACAAGACAAGGACTGAGGAAAAGTGAATCACCAAATCACATTATATACTCTTGCAAACTGGTAAACAACTAGGTTTAAGTTATTGTGTAAGTGAGATTACTCATTTACTCATTCATATCCTTCCAAAGTTTTATATATAGGGATTGATGGGGATGCTCAAATACTACCTAGATCAATTAAGCCTTAACAGTTTTTTTTAAGTGACTGTTCAAACCTTGTGCTGTATCCAAAGTCACAGGACTAACCAGAGGTAGAACCTGAACTAGAATCCAAGTCTCCAGGTTTCCAGTTTGCTTACAAGACTGCTGTCTCCCACTTAATCCCAATATACTCGGAGGCCCAATTTAATGTGGGGCACACAGACTTTATTTATATCCGACAAAGTAGACAATTATTTTATCAAAAGTGGAGTAAAAGGAATGTTGATTAGTCAACATTTTATGAAGATTAGTAATTTTGCCCCAGTTTTTATTATTTACCTCCCTGTTTTCTCTAGACTGCATTCTGTCCCTGATTCCCTGTCCATAGTCCCAAAGAATAGAAGTTTACTTTAACAATAGTATGTAATTAAAGATTAGAGTTAAAGATTAGGGGAAATGATGCTATAAGAGATCCCTGGAGTAATCAAGCAAATAAGATGGTAAAAAAATAAACCCTAAAAAATATTCTTATATGTATAGAGTAAAAGCTTTACATAAGGATAAACTTTGAAATTTAAACACAGACCTCTGCATTTTCCATTAATACTACTGGAAACTTAAAAATCTCATTATTAAATATGACAGAGAAACAATTACTGTAATATGACGACGTTACTCTCTAAGTTCATGAAACAGACGATTATCACGTTAGACTCACGTTAGACCTTTTTGGCTCTAATTCTGGCTGGCTTTGGCATCAGTCCCAATTTACAGAACCAACTAGGATGTGACATCATATACTATTTTCCAAAATTTCTAAACTTTATAACATTCCTATGGTTGCTGCTTTTTATTCGTTGGTATACTGTTTTGCATTTTGAACACTTTGCTTCCCTAGATTGTTTATCTTCTTAACAGCATATGACTAATTGATAATCAAAAATTAGTAAACTATGCCCCTGATACAATTGATAAACATTTATATTAGA
This sequence comes from Oreotragus oreotragus, assembly GCA_006410675.1. Taxonomy (NCBI): domain Eukaryota; kingdom Metazoa; phylum Chordata; class Mammalia; order Artiodactyla; family Bovidae; genus Oreotragus; species Oreotragus oreotragus. The sequence continues at coordinate 266,923 of SJYX01000458.1, forward strand.
GGCTGCTGCTGCTAAGTTGCTTCAGTCGTGTCCAACTCTGTGCGACCCCATAGACGGCAGCCTACCAGGCTCCCCTGTCCCTGGGATCTTCTAGGCAAAAACACTGGAGTGGGTTTCCATTTCCTTCTCCAGTGCATGAAAGTGAAAAGTGAAAGTGAAGTCGCTCAATTGTGTCTGAGTCTTAGCGACCCCAAGGACTGCAGCCCACCAGGCTCCTCCATCCATGGGATTTTCCAGGCAAGAGTAATGGAGCGGGGTGCCATCGCCTTCTCCAATACTAGAGGCAACATATTCTAATTTTAGAATATAATGATAAATACACTGTCTTGGGTTCAATCCGATGAGAATAGCTAAATAAAGAAACTATTTCAGTAAAGAAAGGACATTTTGACAAGCTTTTAACACTCTATTTGAGATTCCCATTTCCTTTCCAAAAATGAAAAATCATAAAACATCATTCATTCATTATTTATTGTCCTTTATTTAAGCCATTAATGTTCACGTGGTCTCATGTTTTTGACCTGCTTCTCATCTTCACCCTCATTAACATTGAAATCAAGTAAAATTTGAGCAGAAGGTATGATGATGAGTGTTTTCCTTATTTTTCTAAGACAGATTGAAGTGTATATCATTATACACATATATGTGTATATAAGGATGCATGTTTATATATGTAATGTAATATTTTTCAAAAATTATAAATGTTCATTGTAGAAAATTATGGAAAATATAAAATATTATTTTTAATTATCTATACTTTTATCACTTAGAATTAACCAATGTTAATACTTTTGTTTTCCTATAGCCTAAATAAATGACTATCTGAAAAAAGATTATATGCTTGCTCTCCGTGTTTATCAAAACCAACTAGAATTGTACCACTTGCCACAGAGTCAGAATAATATAAAGTTAATTTCCTAGCAGAGCAGCCAATTAACTTGATGAGAAGTCTAAAGGTAGCATGAAGTGTGATCTTTATGAGTTTGAGGTGGCATGTTCAGTTTAGACAGATTAATTAAAACAACCAGGTACATGTTGTTATCATATTCAATTCACATCTTCCAATATTAAGGTTGTATTAGGTTTATAAAATGAGGAATTAATCCAGAGAGGTACTAATTAAATGTAAATGTCCATTATGAATTTCTCAGTGGAACTCAATGGGCATTATTGGATTAAAAAAAAAGGTATTGTCAATCAAATGCCCAGGTGCAAGGCTTTTCTTATTTTTCAGTTTTAGGTTTTTCAAATAACCATTATAACTAGGTAAACTTAATTAAGGAGAAGGCAGTGGCAACCCACTCCAGCACTCTTGCCTGGAAAATCCCATGGACGAAGGAACCTGGTAGGCTGCAGTCCATGGGGTTGCAAAGAGTCGGACACGACTGCGTGACTTCACTTTCACTTTTCACTTTCATGCATTGGAGAAGGAAATGGCAACCCACTCCAGTGTTCTTGCCTGGAGAATCCCAGGGACGGGGGAGCCTGGTGGGCTGCTGTCTCTGGGGTCGCAAAGAGTCGGACACGACTGAAGCGACTTAGCAGCAGCAGCAGCAAACTTAATTAAATATTCATAAAAAGATTTGCTGACCATGTTCTTGGATGGTGTGCAATATGCTGTATGTAACTATTTATTCACTCAAAACAAAGATTTGTTTTATCAACAAAATGGCTCTAGATTATCATTCACATCAAGTTTTTTGGTTCACCAGGAAAAAATTCTGGAGTATGATTTTATTGTGGATCTTTTCCAAGAAAGTCATCCAAGTGTACTTCGCAGTTTGCAAATGTATAGTATGATGTGCAATATGCTGTATGTAACTATTTATTCACTCAAAACAAAGATTTGTTTTATCAACAAAATGGCTCTAGATTATCATTCACATCAAGTTTTTTGGTTCACCAGGAAAAAATTCTGGAGTATGATTTTATTGTGGATCTTTTCCAAGAAAGTCATCCAAGTGTACTTCGCAGTTTGCAAATGTATAGTATGAAATATGCTCATACTTCCCTTTCTCATTCAATTTGGTTTGAACATATCTATATGGTTATAGGTATTAAAAGTAAAATTCCTATGTATGTTGATTTAATAAATATGTGATGCTAAACTCCATGAAAAGGAAAAAAACATAAATGGATTCATTTTGAAAATGAATGCTTTTGAAAAATATTTTTGAAATATTATGATTAATAATCATTAGCTGAGCCTGAATAGTGTCATAATTTATTTGTTATTTTTCAGAAAAGTGGAAAATTGCAATTACAGTTGTTATGCTCTGACTTTAACTACAATGTAGTCTTTCCACTAAGCGTATGGTTAATTAAAATACTGAATGAATTCAAGAGGCTTAGGTTGTCAGTTCACATATTTAGGAGAAAAACTCTTAAATGCTTTGCAACTTCTCACCAGAACTAAATATAACCATACTTAGTTGTTGGTGTCAGTCATGTTAGAGTGCTTTGTTTTACTCAGTTAGTTGAGTTGCTTCCACAATTTCTTATATTAAAAATTTCACTCTTAAATAATAATGTTTTAAATATATATGCATCCAAATACTATTACTAGCTAGTAATTTTGTATATTCTCAACAGATGTTTCGGGGAAGGCAATGGCACCCCACCCCAGTACTCTTGCCTGGAAAATCCAATGGACGGAGTAGCCTGGTGGGCTGCAGTCCATGGGGTCGCTAACAGTTGGACAGACTGAGCGACTTCACTTTCACTTTTCTCTTTCATGCATTGGAGAAGGAAATGGCAACCCACTCCAGTATTCTTGCCTGGAGAATCCCAGGGATGGGGGAGCCTGGTGGGCTGCCGTCTATGGGGTCACACAGAGTCGGACACGACTGAAGTGACTTAGCAGCAGCAGCAGCAGCAGCAACAGATGTTTATTATTTTAAATGGAACTTGAAGATGCAAATTAAGCTGTCTGCTCTCAAGGAGCTTAATTTTAGATAATAAGACCAAAAATAAAGTAAAGTAAGATTAAATAAAGAAATCAGAAACATTATTAGAAAACTGAAGGCATTACATAACTCTGCATACTAGGATGAAATCGTTATTCCCTTTTGAAAGTAAAATTAATTTTCTGCATGTGCCTTCTCCCTCAGTTTTTGAAACTGAAATAATATTAATAACATTTTGTTACTGAAACAATACATCAGAAGGCAAACAAATACAAAAGTATTTGCAGAATATTTTCAAGTTGAAATTTATGTTAAATAATAGATTAAATTCATCTATTGTTTGAATGATTATTCATGATATTTTTACCTTTCATATTATTTGACTAGTGTGTCGTTACCATGATAACTACGCCAACAAAGAAATTCTGGAATGTTCTTTCTGTTACATATTTACAGTTACATACTGAAGGATTTTTCTTAGTAAGATAAAGTAGCAGGTCTAATTTCTTCGAAGACTGTAAGACATTTTTTCAATTGTATTTCAAGCCAAATGAAACTATTGAGAGCATGTTTCTAAAGGTAGGCCTGGAGATTTTGGTCCTCTATTTAGACAAGAAAGAGAAGGTCAGTTATGCTTTTCCTTCTAGACCTTCTATCTTTCTTAAGTCTATTAATGAACACTTTACCAGATGAGGAAATTCATCACTCAATAGTAGTTCTCCAACCTCAGAGAATTTTCAAATGTGGCAGTAATGTTTTATCAAAGATTGTAGACATGTATAGAAAGCAAATTATTATTGGATATATTAAATCTCAGCACAAACCTTGTTTCTTCTACTTACTAGGTGGGTGGCATAAGGCAATTTGTTTAACCTCCTCTGAAATATATGGATAATAATAATTACTATTTAAGATTATTGTAAGGATAACATGTAACTGCCAAAGATGGTAACTGGCATGCAAAATATGATCAATGAATGGTATCTATATTCTTATTTGATCTTATATAAAAGTCATTTAATGTCTTCAGAGAGGAGTAGTAGGTCAAGTAGTTACAAGCATATATTATTTTTTAAAAAAACTTCCCCAAATATACTGTTATATCAAGAAAATGCAATATTAGTTAATATTTATGTACCCAACATAGAACAAATAAATATATAAAACAAATATTATAGATCTAAAGGGAGAAATAGAAACAATAAAAGCAGGAGACTTCAACACTCTACTTTCAACAATGGATAAGGAGACGTTGGATTAAACTGTATTTTAGATCAAATGAATCTAACAAGCAGTTATAGAACATTTTGTCCAACAGCCTCATAGTACACATTCTTCTCAAACATGTATGGAACATTCTCCAAGAAAGAACATGTGCTAGTTCACAAAACCTTTCAATGAATACAAGAAAATTGAATTCATATCAAGCATGTTTTATAACCATAATAACATGAAAGTAGAACTACAAGAAGAAAATTGAAAATTCATAAATATGTGGAAATTAAATAACACTTTCTTAAACAATGAAAGGATCAAAGAAGAAACCAAAGCACAAATCAAAATATACACTGAAACAATTTAAAATGGAAATACAACATACCAAAGTTTATGGGATACAGGAAAGCCTTTCTAAAAGAGAAGTTTATAGCAATAAACATTACATTAAAAATCCCAAATATACAACCTGATTTCATACTGAAAGGAACTGTAAAAAGAATTAATGAAGCCCAAAGTTAGCAGAAGGAAGGACATAACAAAGATCACAGTGAAAAATAAATGAAACAGAGATTAAAAAGCTAACAGAAAAGAGCTATAAAACTAACAACTGATTTTTTGAAAAGAGTTAAAAATAGACAAGTCTTTAACTAGAGTTACAAAAGAAAAAAAAGGACACAAATAAATAAAATTAGAAATGAAAGAGGGCCATGACAACTGTTAACACAGAAATACAAAGGATCATAAAAGACTACTAACAATGATAGGGCAACAGATTGATTCACCTAGAAGAAATGGACAAATTCCTAGGGAGAGTCAACCTACCAAGACTAAATCATAAAGAAATAGAAAAATCTGAACAGACCAATTCTGGTAAGGAGATTGAATGTGTAATCAAAAATTTCTCAGCAAAGAAAAGTCCCAATACAGACAGCTTCACTGGTGAATTCTTTCAAATATTAAAATAGCAATCTTTCTTAAACTCTTCCAAAAAATCAAAGAGGAAGGAAGACTTTCAAATGTGTGATGTTGTTATTCAGTCTCCAAGTCATGTCTGACTCTTTGTGACCCCATGGACTACAGAATGCCAGGCTCCCCTGTCCTTCACTATCTGCCAGAGTGTGTTCAAATTCATGTCAACTGAGTCAGTGATGCTTTCTAATCATCTTATCCTCTGCCACCCCCTTCTCCTTTTTCTTTCAATCTTTCCCAGCAATGGGGTCTTTTCCAATAAGATGGTTCTTCACAGCAGGTGGCCAAAGTATTGGAGTTTCAGCTTCCCCATCAGTCCTTCAAGTGAACATTTAGGATTGATTTCCTTTCGGATTGACTGATTTGATCCCCTTGCAGTCCAAGGGACTTTCAAGAGTCTTCTCTAGCACCAAAATGGATGTCCCAGCAGATGCTAGTGGCTTCTGCCAGTGCAGAAGATGCAAGAGGCATGGATTCAATTCCTGGGATGGGAAGATACCCTGGAGTAGGAATTGGCAACCTAATCCAGCATTCTTGCCTGGAAAATTCCATGGACAGAAGGAGCCTGAAGGGCTACAGTCCATGGGACTGTGAAAAGTTGGACACTACTGAGTGCTTGATCATAATTTCTAAATGTGTGTTATGAGACCATTATTGTCCTAAACCAAAACCAGATAAGAACTTTACAAGAAAAGAAATGGTCCCAATATCCCTGAGAAATAGAAATGTAAAAATCCTCAACAAAATATTAGCAGACTGAATTTTCAGACATGCATTTAAATAGTCACATACCATGATCAAGTGTGATTTATCCTGGGGTGCAAAAATGATTCAACAAAGGGTGCAAAAATGATTCAAAAAATAAATGTGACATGCCACATTAATAGAATGAAAGATAAGAGAGTAACATGGAAACTTATATTACCATATGTAAAATAGATAGCCAGCAGGAATTTGCTATATGGCTCAGGAAACTCAAAGAGGGGCTTTGTATCAACCTAGAGGGGTGGGATGGAGAGGGAAGTGGGAGGGAGGTTCAAAGGGAGAGGGAGATAGGAAGGAGTTTCAAAAGGTATATATGTAAACCTGTGGCTGATTTATGTTGAGGTTTGACAGAAAACAGCAAAATTCTGTAAAGCAATTGTCTTTCAATAAAAAGTAAATTAATTGAAAAAGTCACATGATCATCAAAATAGATGGAGGTAAACAATTTTCAACATCCTTATATAATAAAAACTTTCAGCAAATTGGTTATAAATGGAATGTACCTAGCCATAATAAAGGCCAGATGTGACAAAAAATCATGCTCAATGATAAAAGCTGAAAAACATTTCTGTTAAGATCAAGAATAAGACAAGAATGTCCACATTTACCACTTTTATTCAGCATAGTACTGAATTTCCTAGTCAGAGCAATTATGCAATTAAAAATAGAAAAAAAAAATGCTTCCACATTGGAATAGAAGTAAAACTGCCTCGGTCTGCATATGATATATGTGGAAAAACCTACATGTGCACGTGTGGGTGCATTCAAAGTCACTTCAGGCACGTCTGACTCTCTGTGACCCTATGGACCATGGCCCACCAGGCTCCTCTGTCCATGGGATTCTCCAGGAAAGAACACTGAAGTGGTTGCCACGCCCTCCTCCAGGGCATCCCAAGGTCTAGGGATCAACCCCACATCTCTTAAATCCCCTGCAGTGGCAGGTAGTGCTACCTAGGAAACCCCTGGGGAAAACCTATAGACTACACCAAAAAAAAAAAGATGCTAATACTTAGAAACAAATTCAGTGAAATTGCAGGATACAAAAGGGCTGGGCCAAGCAGAAGTAACACTCAGTTGTGAATGTGTCTGGTGGGGAAAGTAAAATCTGATGATGTAAAGAACAATAATGCATAGGAACCTGGAATGTTAGGTCCATAAGTCAAAGTAAATTGGACATGGTCAAGCAGGAGATGGCAAGAGTGAGCATCAACATTTTAGATATCAGTGAACTAAAATGGATGGGAATGAGTGAATTTAATTCAGATGACCATTATGTCTACTACTGAGAGAAAGAATCCCTTAGAAGAAATGGCATAATCCTCATAGTTAATATGAGTCCAAAATGCAGTCGTGGGTGCAATCTCAGAAACAACAGAATGATCTTGGTTCGTTTCCAAGGCAAACCATTCAGCATCACAATAATCCAAGTCTATGCCCCAATTATTAATGCCAAAGAAGCTGAAGTTGAATGGTTCTATAAAGACCTTCCAGAACTAGCACCAAACTAAGATGTGCTTTTCATCATAGGATACTGAAATGCAAAAGTGGGAAGTCAAGAGATACCTGNCTCATAGTTAATATGAGTCCAAAATGCAGTCGTGGGTGCAATCTCAGAAACAACAGAATGATCTTGGTTCGTTTCCAAGGCAAACCATTCAGCATCACAATAATCCAAGTCTATGCCCCAATTATTAATGCCAAAGAAGCTGAAGTTGAATGGTTCTATAAAGACCTTCCAGAACTAGCACCAAACTAAGATGTGCTTTTCATCATAGGATACTGAAATGCAAAAGTGGGAAGTCAAGAGATACCTGGAGTAACAGGCAAGTTTGGCCTTGAAGTACAAAATGAAGCAGGGCAAAAGCCAACAGAGTTTTGTCAAGAGAACACACTGGTCATAGCAAAACCCCCTTGCAACAGCACAAGAGGTGACTCTACATATGGACACCACCAGATGGTCGATACCAAAATCAGGTTGATTATATTCTTCACAGTTGAAGATGGAGAAGCTCTATATAGTCGGCAAAACAAGACCTGGAGCTGACTGTGGCTCACATAATGAGTGCCTTACTGCAAAATTCAGGCCAAATTGAAGAATATAGGGGAAACCACCAGGCCATTCAGGTATGAACTAAATCAAATCCCTTATGATTATATAGTGGAGGTGAGAAATAGATTCAGGAAATTAGATCTGGTAGACAGAGTGCCTGAAGAACTATGGATAGAAGTTCATAACATTGTACAGGAGGCAGTGACAAAAACCATCCCAAAGAAAAAGAAATGAAAGAAGGCAAAATGGTTGTCTAAGAATGCCTTACAAATAATCAAGAAAACAAGAGAAGTGAAAAGCAAAAGAGAAAGGAAAAGATATATCCAACTGAATGCAAAGTTCCAGAGAACAGCAAGGAGACATAAGAAAACTTTCTTAAGTGAACAGTGCAAAGAAATAGAGGAAAACAATAGAGTGGAAAAGACTAGAAATCTGTTTGAGAAAATTAGAAACACAAAGCAAAAGTTTCATGCAAAAATGGGCACAATAAATGACAGAAACAGTAAGCCCCTAACAGAAGCAGAAGATATTAAGAAAAGGTGGCAAGAATACACAGAAGAACTATACAAATAAGGTCCCAGTGACCAGGATAGTCATGATAGTGTGGTCATTAACCTAGAGCCCAACATCCTGGAGTGTGTAGTCAGGTGGGCCTTAGGAAGCATTACTACAAACAAAGTTAGTGGAGGTGATGAAATTCCAGTTGAGCTATTTAAAATCCTAAAAGCTGATGTCATTAAAGTGCTACACTCAGTATGTCAGCAAATTTAGAAAACTCAGCAGTGGCCACAAGACTGGAAAATGTAGTTTCATTCCAATCACAAAGAAGGTTTGATCATTGATCAGGGAATTACAATCCTGCAAGCCACACCATGCAGCCAAAAATGAAAAGAAAAATGGGTTAAAGATCTGAATATGAGACCTGAAACCATAAAGCGCTAGAAGACATAGTCGATAAACTTCTTGGCATTGGTCTTGGCAAAGATTTTTTGAATTTGACAACAAAAACACAAGCAACAAAAGTGAAACTAAACAAGTGGGATTACATCAAACCAAAAAGCTTTTGCACAGGAAACCATCAATAAAACGAAAAGGCAACCTGCTGAATGGAAGAAAATATTTGCAAATCATATATCTGATGAGTTACTATCCAAAATCCATTTTATTTATTTTTTTTTGTATTTATTTATTTTTTTACACGAACTCCCAAACATGAACCCCCCTCCCACCGCCCCCCCACATCTTCCCTCCAGATCATCCCCATACACCAGCCCCAAGCATCCTGCATCCTGCATTGAACATAGACTGGCAATTCATTTCTTACATGATAGTATACATATTTCAATGCCATTCTCCCAAATCATCCCTCCCTCTCCCTCTCCCTCTCCTTCTCCCTCAGAGTCCATAAGTCCGCTCTACACATCTGTATCTTTTTTGCTGTCTTGCATGCAGGGTCCTCATTACCATCTTTCTAAATTCCATATATATGTGTTAGTATACTGTATTGGTGTTTTTCTTTCTGGCTTACTTCACTCT
>SJYX01000458.1:276995-327796 GCA_006410675.1 Oreotragus oreotragus
TGCAGGGTCCTCATTACCATCTTTCTAAATTCCATATATATGTGTTAGTATACTGTATTGGTGTTTTTCTTTCTGGCTTACTTCACTCTGTATAATTGGTTCCAGTTTCATCCATCTTATTAGAACTGATTCAAATGTATTCTTTTTAATGGCTGAGTAATACTCCATTGTGTATATATACCACAGCTTTCTTATCCATTCATCCGCTGATGGACATCTAGGTTGTTTCCATGTCCTGGCTATTATAAACAGTGCTGCAATGAACATTTTAAAAGCACATACAGCTCAATAAGAAAATAAATCTGATTAAGGAATGGGTATAAACTGGTTCCAAATAGGAAAAGGAGTACATCAAGGCTGTATATTGTCACCCTGCTTATTTAACTTATATACAGAGTACATCATGAGAAACGCTGGACTGGAGGAAGCATAAGCTGGAATCAAGATTCCCACGAGAAATATCAATAACCTCAGATATGCAGATGACATCACCCTTATGGCAGAAAGTGAAGAGGAACTAAAAAGCCTCTTGATGAAAGTGAAAGAGGAGAGTGAAAAAGTTGGATTAAAGCTCAACATTCAGAAAACTAAGATCATAGCATCTGGTCCCATCACTTCATAGGAAATAAGATAGGGAAACAGTGGAAACAGTGTCAGACTTTATTTTTCTGTGCTCCAAAATCACTACAGATGGTGATTGCAGCCATGAAATTAAAAGACGCTTACTCCTTGGAAGGAAAGCTATGGCCAACCTAGACAGCATATTAAAAAGCAGAGATATCACTTTGTCAGCAAAGGTCCGACTAGTCAAGGCTATGGTTTTTCCAGTGGTCATGTGTGGATGTGAGAGTTGTACTATAAAGAAAGCTGAGAACCAGAGAATTGATGTTTTGAACTGTGGTGTTGGAGAAGACTCTTGAGAGTCCCTTGGATTACAAGGAGATCCAAAGTCCATCGTAAAGGAGATCAGTCCTAGGTGTTCATTGGAAGGACTGATGCTGAAGCTGAAACTCAAATACTTTGGCCACCTGATGTGAAGAGCTGACTCATTTGAAAAGACCCTGATGCTGGGAAAGTTGGAGGGCAGGAGGAGAAGGGGATGACAGAGGATGAAAGGGTTGGATGGCATCACCAAGTCAATGGACACAGGTTTGTGTGGACTCTGGGAGTTGATGATGGACAGGGAGGCCATGCAGTCACAAAGAGTCGGACATGACTGAGTGACTGAACTGAACTGATAGGCACAGTATAATGAATATAAAATAATGTTGTACTATAATGATGTAATATGGTACATATTGCATCAATGGCAATAATAACATATAAATGTATCAAAGTAATGTGCTATATATCTTAACTTTACAAAATATAGCATGTCACATTTATCAAATTAAAACACATGCATACATACACACATAATTAATAAAAAATAAAAACTGAGCAGAGAAAGTAAAAGACAATTTCCAAAGTAGAGATACAAATGACCAAAAGGTATAGGAAAAGATGTTCACCACTAATCATTGAAAGTGAAAGTGAAGTTGGTCAGTCGTGTCTGACTCTTTGCGACCCTGTGAACTGTAGGTATCCTGCCAGGCTTCTCTGTCCGTGGGATTCTTCAGGCAAGAATACTGTAGTGGGTTGCCATTTCCTTCTCCAGGGGATCTACCCAACCAGGAATCAAACCCAGGTTTCCCATATTGCAGGCAGACTCTTTACTGTCTAAACCACCAGGGAAGTACCTAATTGTTAAGAACATGCACATCAAAACCACCATGAGATATCACTTCATCTGTTAGCCCGGCTGTTAACAGCAAAAACGGTTCTTTAAAGTACGTGAAGGAGAGGAAACCCTTGTACACTGTTGGTGGGACTGTGAATTAGTCCAATTACTATGTAAAACAATATGAGTTCCTCAAAAAATTAAAAATAAAACTATCATATGATACAGTGATCTCACTTCTAAGTATATATATGCAACAAAATAATAGCAGGATCTCAAAGATATATCTGCACTCCCATGTTCACTGCAGCATTAACCACTATAGTCAAATATGAAAACAACATAAGTGTCCATCAACTCATGAATGAACAATGAAATATTATTCAGACATGAGAAGGGAGGCTATCCTGCCATATGCAAAAACATGGGTGGAACTTGAGAGCATACAATAAGTGAACTAAGTGAGACTGAGAAAGACAAATACTGCATTAAGTCACTTGTTCAGCTGCTCATTTGTGTCTGACTCTTTGCAACCCCATGGACTGCAGCAGGGCAGGCTTCCCTATCCTTCACAATCTCCCGGAGCTTGTTCTAACAAACATTCATTGAGGTGGTGATGCCATCCAACTAACTTGTCGTGTGTCATCCCATCCTCCTCCTGCTTTCAAACTTCCCCAGCATCAGGGTCTTTTCCAGTGAGTCAGTTCTTCATATCAGGTGGCCAAAATATTAGAGCTTCAGCTNCTCCCGGAGCTTGTTCTAACAAACATTCATTGAGGTGGTGATGCCATCCAACTAACTTGTCGTGTGTCATCCCATCCTCCTCCTGCTTTCAAACTTCCCCAGCATCAGGGTCTTTTCCAGTGAGTCAGTTCTTCATATCAGGTGGCCAAAATATTAGAGCTTCAGCTTCAGCACCAGTTTTTCCAATGAATATTCAGGACTGATTTCTTTTAGGATAGACTGATTTGATCTCCTTGCAGTCCAAGGGACTCTCTTTCAAGAGTCTTCTCCAACTCCACAGTTCAAAAGATCAGTTCTTCAGTGCTCAGCTTTCTTAGCTCACTTAATTTTGGAAAAGAAATAAGTCATAGAAAATTAAGTCATAGAAAAAACTGAAATCACAGGAACAGAGATTAAGTGATTGTTACAGGGGATTGAGGTTTGGGAGAAAGGGGGAGATACTGTTTGAAAAGCACAAACTTCTAGTCATAAGATGCATAAATCCTAGGGATATGATGTACAGCATAATGATTATAGGTAGTACTACTGTGTTATATACTTGAAAGTTCCTAAGAGTGAAGATTTTAAATATTCTTACTAGTGAAAAGAAATGTAATTATATGATGTGAACCAAGTATTAGCTAATCCCAGAATGGCAATCATTTTGCAATATGTAAGTTTATCAAATCAACACTTTGAACACCTTAAACTTACACAATGTTATGTGTCAGTTATATGACAATAAAGCTGGAAAAAAATAAAGAGAAAAATAAAAGTAAATCAAGCAATAAGTAACCCACTTTCTGCACAGGGAAAAATGCATAGGCAATTCAGCTTAGAGAAGCCAAATTAAGGCCAGGATACTCATGACCAAGACAGTATTTTATGCAAGGTGCTAGAAGATTGAGAGTGATCTTTGGAATATTTACTCACCAGAGAACCCAAGAAGGACAAAGGAAGAAAGAGTAAGCTTTTTCATCAGTGAATGCAGTTTGTATAATTTTATTCTTCATGAGACTAGCATACTGTTAGATTGTAGATGTTACTTATTGCTGTATTATTGTTTGGCTAATTGGAAAAAGTGGCCCTGCCTACAGTATTTGAGGATGCACTTAGGCAAGTGTCATAAAGAAGAGTAGACGGTTAAGAGACATTCTGGTAAATGATGTGATTCTAGTTCTTATGAAAAAGGCAAATGAAATTTATAACATTGCTTCCCTGATGGGTCCGTGGTAAAGAATCTGCCTGCCAATGCAGGGGACAAAGGTTTGATCCCTGGTTTAGGAAGATCCCACGTGCCTGTGCTCTAGAGCCCGGGAGCCACAACTAATGAGCCCAAGTGCTGCAGCTACTGAAGCCTGTGTGCCCTTGAGCTTGTGCTGTGCAGTAAGAGAAGCCATCACAGTGAGATGCTGACACACTGCAACTAGAGAGTAGCCCCCCTCGCCATAGCTAGGGAAGAGCTCATGCAGTAGCAAAGACCCAGCACAGCCAAAAATAAACTAACAAATAAATAAAATTATTAAAAACATTTTTAAGCACCTTTTAAAACCTAACTCTAACCCGAACAAACTTTTCCATTGAATATTTTCCCCTTCATGAATCATCTCTGAGCATTTGAGTAGCATAATATCTCCCAACCCCAAACAAACATTCAGTTCAGTTCAGCTCAGTCGCTCAGTCGTGTCTGACTCTTGCGACCCCATAAATCGCAGCACACCAGGCCTCCCTGTCCATCACCATCTCCCGGAGTTCACTCAGACTCACGTCCATCGAGTCCGTGATGCCATCCAGCCATCTCATCCTCGGTCGTCCCCTTGTCCTCCTGCCCCCAATCCCTCCCAGCTATATATATTGATCTCGATAATCCAGTCACCATCTTATTCACATAATACATAATGTTGTCAACTAGCCCCTTTGATTGACTTTAATCGATTCTGTCAGAGTGAATTAATATAAATATGAAAGTGAATACTTGGAAAGTGAGAACAGAGACAATATCACTCAGCTTTCTCTATTCTGAATGGTTTTTAAATCACATCATTTGGAAGGTATTTTTAAAAATCCTGGTTTGCAGCACACAAAAACAAACAAAAAATATGACCATGATAAACCTCGTATTTCAAAAAAATATATTCTAAATATAGAAAAGATAGGAATTAGTTTTACTGACTATGATTATGGGGTTTTATTTTGGGAGTGAGTAGATAAGAAAGGGAAGATGGTTCACCTTTATTTCCATCAATTCAGTTCAGTTCAATCGCTCAGTCGTGTCCAACTCTTTGCGGCCCCATGAATCACAGCACGCCAGGCCTCCCTGTCCATCACCAACTCCCGGAGTTCACTCAGACTCACGTCCATCGAGTCAGTGATGCCATCCAGCCATCTTATCCTCGGTCGTCCCCTTCTCCTCCTGCCCCCAATCCCTCCCCACATCAGAGTCTTTTCCAATGAGTCAGCTCTTTGCATGAGGTGGCCAAAGTACTGGAGTTTCAGCTTTAGCATCATTCCTTTCAAAGAAATCCCAGGGCTGATCTCCTTCAGAATGGATTGGTTGGATCTCCTTGCAGTCCAAGGGACTCTCAAGAGTCTTCTCCAGCACCACAGTTTAAAAGCATCAATTCTTCGGTGCTCAGCCTTCGTCACGGTCCAACTCTTGCCTCCATACATGACTAATGGAAAAACCATAGCCTTGACTAGACAGACCTTTGTTGGCAAAGTCAAGTCTCTGCTTTTGAATATGCTATCTAAGTTGGTCATAACTTTTCTTCCAAGGAGTAAGCGTCTTTTAATTTCATGGCTGCAGTCACCATCTGCAGTGATTTTGGAGCCCCCCAAAATAATGTCTGACACTGTTTCCACTGTTTCCCCATCTATTTCCCATGAAGTGATGGGACTGAATGCCATGATCTTCATTTTCTGAATGTTGAGCTTTAAGCCAACTTTTTCACTCTTCTCTTTCACTTCCATCAAGAGGCTTTTTATTTCCACAAACCATGGTTTTATATTAATAGTTTGATGCCAATATGAACTCTTCTGATGCGAAATTAAAAAGTATTTTTTAGTAATTTGTATCATTTTTATATTAATAGCTATATTATTGAAGTTAAAATATGGAAATTTATCACACACAAATTTTCTTAAACAAGAGCAAAGCATTTTCCTTCTGTGAATTAAGTGAGATATTTCTTCAGTAATTTCGTCTTTTCTATTTTTGCCTTTTATGAGTTTTTAATAGTTCTTTTCCTCTTTTTTGTGTACTTCCAACAATTACTACATGAAAACAAAACACCAAACAAATGTATATCTACCTTGATTGATATCAGTTTAAATAAAAATGTAGTAAAAGAGCTTCTTTGAATTTTGAAACAACAGTTTGGTTTTTTAATAATATATAAACCATATGCTTCTATCAGTGATGTATTTAACACTTTGAAAAATTATCACATTCAGGGAGTTATGCTGAAATGGAAAATCAAAACATTTTGTTTTAGTCCAAGGATAAATAGGCTATTTCTTTAAAACTCATATTAAATAAAACATAAATATTTTAGACAAATATAATAATTAATTATAAAGAATGCTTTTTTTTCTGTTTAAATAGATTCCTTGATAATACAGTGCAATGGTGAACGAAGTGGGTTTTGGGAGATTCAGTTAACTGGATAAGNTAAAACTCATATTAAATAAAACATAAATATTTTAGACAAATATAATAATTAATTATAAAGAATGCTTTTTTTCTGTTTAAATTGATTCCTTGATAATACAGTGCAATGGTGAACGAAGTGGGTTTTGGGAGATTCAATTAACTGGATAAGCTTTCTATTGCTTTATTCTCCAGTTTACTAAAACCAAGGAAGTTATCTCATTAATTTATCTGTAAAAGTACAATAATTGTATTATTGTTTTAACATCTAGGATTATTTGAGGATTAAATGGAAAGCATTTCATACTTAACACACATGAGATATTATTTATCTAGAAGATTATGTAACTATTTACAAATGGGATTTATAAAGCTAATAAGTGTCTTGGAAATATAATTATATTGAAATACCTGTTGATGTAGAAAATATACATAGTCTCAGGAGGAATAAGAAGAGACTGGTAGATCAGACAGTAAAAAACTTGCCTGCAATACAGGAGACCTGGGTTCAATTCCTGATTGTAGATGATCCCCTGGAGGAAGGCATGGCAATCCACTCCAGTATTCTTGCCTGGAGAATTCCATGAGCAGAGGAGCCTAGCAAATATAGACCATAGAGACGCAAAGAGCTGGACACAACTGTACCGACCTAGCACACACAGTGGGGGAAAAGTACTTCAAGAATTTTCAGGGAGATTCTAAAACATCTCTCAATGTTCCCCCTCTGCCTCCCCAGCGGTAAAATCTGATTGTACTTTCTAAATAAGGAAACTTCTTTTATGGTGTTGCCATTGTTCAGTCACTAAGTCCTGTCCAACTCTTTGTGACCCCATGGACTGCAATACACCAGGCTCCTCTGTCCTTCACTATCTCCTAGATTTTGCTCAAATTCGTGTCCACTGAATTGGTAATGCTATCTAGCCATCTCGTACTCTGTGTCCACATCTCCTTTAACCTTAAGTCTTTCTCAGAATCAGGATCTTTTCCAATGAGTTGGCTCTTTGCATTAGGTGGACAAAGTATTGGAGCTTCACCTTCAGCAACAGTCGTTCCAATGAGTATTCAGGGTTGATTTCCTTTAGGACGGACTGGTTGGCTCTCCTTGAAGTCCAAGGGACTCTCAAGAGTCTTCTCTAACATCACAGTTCAAACGAATGAATTCTTCAGTGCTCAGCTTTCTTTATAGTCCAACTCTCTCATCCATACATGACTACTGGGAAAAACCATAGCTTTGACTATACAGACATTTGTTGGCAGTGTGATGTCTCTGCTTTTCAATATGCTGTCTAGATTTGTCAGAACTTTCCTTACAAGGAGCACATGTCTTTCAATTTCATGGCTGAAGTCACCATCCACAGTGATTTTGGAATGAAAGAAAATAAAATCTGTCACTGTTTCCCATTTTCTGCCTTCTTTTTATTATGAAGTGATAAGACTGGTGTCATGATCTTAGGTTTTTTTTTTTTTTTTTAATGTTTCAAGCCAGCTTTTTCACTCTCCTCCTTCGCCTGAATCAAGAGTCTCTTTAGTTCCTCTCCACTTTCTACCATTAGAATGATATCATCAGCATATCTGAGGTTGTTGATATTTCTCCCAGCAATATTGATTCCAGCTTGTGATTCACCCACCTTAGAATTTTGCATGATGTACTCTGTATATAAGTTAAATAAACAAGGTGACAATATACAGCCTTGTCATACTACTTTCCCAATGTGGAATGGTTTCATTGTCCCATATCTGATTATAACTACTATCTCTTGACCTGTATACAGGTCTCTCAGGTGACAGGTAAGGTGGCCTGGTATTATCATCTCCCTAAGAATTTTCCTCAGTTTGATGTGATCCACACAAAGTCTTCAGTGTAGTCAATGAAGCAGAAGCAGTTTTTCTGAAAACTCCCTTGCTTTCTCCATTATCCAACAAATGCTGGCAATTTTGCCTCTGATTCCTCTGTCTTTTCTAAACCAAGGTAGCACATCTGGATGCTCTCAATTCACAGACTGTTGAAACCTAGTTTGAAGGATTTTGAACATTACCTTTCTAGCATGTGAAATGAGCTCAACTGTACAGTAGTTTCAACATTCTTTGGCATTACCCTTCTTTGGGATTGGAATGAAAACTGACCTTTTCCAGTTATGTGGACACTCCTGAGTTTTCCAAATTTTCTGACAGATTGAGTATAGCACTTTAACAGCACCACCTTTCTGGATTTTAAATAGCTCGGCTTGAATTCCATAATCTGCACTAATTTGTTCTTAGTAATGCTTCCTAAGATTCACTTGACTTCACAATCCCAGATACCTGGCTCTAGGTAAGTGACTGCATTATTGTGGTCATTTGGGTCATTAAGACCTTTCATGTATGGTTCTTCTCTGTATTCTTGTCACCTTGTCTTAATCGCTTCTGCTTCTGTTAGGTCTTTCCATGTATGTCCTTTATCATGCCATCCTTACATGAGACGTTTCCTTGATATCTCCAAGTTTCTTGAAGAAATCTCTAGTCTTTTCTGTTATCCACTATTTCTCTGCCATTGTTCATTGAAGAAGGCCTTCTTATCTCCCTTTGCTATTCTATGAAACTCTGCTTTCAGTTGGGTATATCTTTCCCTTGCAACAACAACAATTTTGGTATTATCTTGTTTAACTGAGATGGAAGCTACCTGATAATGATCTTTTATCAAGTCTTGGCACATACTGGCATTTAGTGGTTTGACCCTGGGAAACTTGTGAGATTTTGTTTTATGAAATCTCAGACCTTACTCTTTCAGCATCTGATCTTAGATTTTTCAAAACTACTATCATCTTCTTAAAAATGGCAGTTCATGTTAAGGAAATAATATATATTTTTTTAAGTATTTTTTTTTCATTCCTTCATAATATGATGTCATGCATGTCTGACTTTGAAACCCCATGGACTACAACACTCCAGGCCTCCCTGTCCCTCACCATTACCAGAAGTTTGCTCAAGTTCATGTCCATTGCCTTGGTATGACATCCAGCCATCTCATCCTCTGATGCCCTCTTCGTCTTCTGCCCTCAGTCTTTCCCAGCATCAGGGACTTTTCCAGTGAGTCAGCTGTTGGCATCAGGTGATCAAAACACTGGGGCTTTACTTCAGCTGAGTCACTCCACTGAGTATTCAGGGTTGATTTCCTTTATTATTGACTGGTTTGATCTCCTTGCTATCCAAGGGACTCTCAGGAGTCTTCTCCAGCATCACAGTGCAAAGGCATCAAATCTTTGGCATTCTTCCTTCTTTACAGTCCAGCTCTCACGACTGAATGTGACCACTGGGAAGAGTATAGCCTTGAGCATATGGACATTTGTCAGTAGAGTAATGCCTCTGCTTTTCAGCATAATGCATAGGTTTGTCATAGCTCTATTTTCAAAGATCACCTGTTCCAAGTTTAGCTATGCAACTTACTAAATATATAGTTTTGACAAGTTACTCAGCTTCTTGGCTTCCATTTTTTTTTCATCTAAAAACTGAGGGAAATTCTTAATCTGTGAGATGTCTTGATGATTAAATGACCATTATACAATAGAGGAAAAGAAAGAAAAGAAAAGAGAAGGGGGACAAAGAAAGGGATATAGGGATAAACTGAAGGAAGGAAAGAAAGTAAGAAAGAAGAAAGGAAGGAAGAAGAAACTAGCTGAAAGGCAATTCTTAACAAAGATGAATAATGACAGTTTTAGACTTTTAGGCTTTACTGAGAGGTTAAGAGTACAGAGTGCCCTGTTGCATATTCTAATTATATTTTAGAGGGCTTCTATCTTTATATTGCTGTTTTCCCACTTTTTCTACCTACTGATTAGCTAAGGTGACTTTAATTGGTTTCTACAACAATGGAAGAGACAGGAGAGAAAATTAAGAAAATTTCAACTGGACAGTGAGGAGACTTTTAAAGGTGATGGTTCCAAGTGGGATGGAGTGAGTGATACTATTGGAACACCACTCTCAGAAGGCTGATGTTTGCAGTGTGCAAATATCTCAAAATTATCTCACTGTTTGACATTACTTTTTCCCTTTTATTTCACATATTTTATTATTCTATGAAACTCTGCTTTCAGTTGGGTATATCTTTCCCTTGCAACAACAACAATTTTGGTATTATCTTGTTTAACTGAGATGGAAGCTACCTGATAATGATCTTTTATCAAGTCCTGGCACATACTGGCATTTAGTGGTTTGACCCTGGGAAACTTGTGAGATTTTGTTTTATGAAATCTCAGACCTTACTCTTTCAGCATCTGATCTTAGATTTTTCAAAACTACTATCATCTTCTTAAAAATGGCAGTTCATGTTAAGGAAATAATATATATTTTTTTAAGTATTTTTTTTTCATTCCTTCATAATATGATGTCATGCATGTCTGACTTTGAAACCCCATGGACTACAACACTCCAGGCCTCCCTGTCCCTCACCATTACCAGAAGTTTGCTCAAGTTCATGTCCATTGCCTTGGTATGACATCCAGCCATCTCATCCTCTGATGCCCTCTTCGTCTTCTGCCCTCAGTCTTTCCCAGCATCAGGGACTTTTCCAGTGAGTCAGCTGTTGGCATCAGGTGATCAAAACACTGGGGCTTTACTTCAGCTGAGTCACTCCACTGAGTATTCAGGGTTGATTTCCTTTATTATTGACTGGTTTGATCTCCTTGCTATCCAAGGGACTCTCAGGAGTCTTCTCCAGCATCACAGTGCAAAGGCATCAAATCTTTGGCATTCTTCCTTCTTTACAGTCCAGCTCTCACGACTGAATGTGACCACTGGGAAGAGTATAGCCTTGAGCATATGGACATTTGTCAGTAGAGTAATGCCTCTGCTTTTCAGCATAATGCATAGGTTTGTCATAGCTCTATTTTCAAAGATCACCTGTTCCAAGTTTAGCTATGCAACTTACTAAATATATAGTTTTGACAAGTTACTCAGCTTCTTGGCTTCCATTTTTTTCATCTAAAAACTGAGGGAAATTCTTAATCTGTGAGATGTCTTGATGATTAAATGACCATTATACAATAGAGGAAAAGAAAGAAAAGAAAAGAGAAGGGGGACAAAGAAAGGGATATAGGGATAAACTGAAGGAAGGAAAGAAAGTAAGAAAGAAGAAAGGAAGGAAGAAGAAACTAGCTGAAAGGCAATTCTTAACAAAGATGAATAATGACAGTTTTAGACTTTTAGGCTTTACTGAGAGGTTAAGAGTACAGAGTGCCCTGTTGCATATTCTAATTATATTTTAGAGGGCTTCTATCTTTATATTGCTGTTTTCCCACTTTTTCTACCTACTGATTAGCTAAGGTGACTTTAATTGGTTTCTACAACAATGGAAGAGACAGGAGAGAAAATTAAGAAAATTTCAACTGGACAGTGAGGAGACTTTTAAAGGTGATGGTTCCAAGTGGGATGGAGTGAGTGATACTATTGGAACACCACTCTCAGAAGGCTGATGTTTGCAGTGTGCAAATATCTCAAAATTATCTCACTGTTTGACATTACTTTTTCCCTTTTATTTCACATATTTTACAGTCTTCTTTAAGGATTAGAATATATTTTGTTGGAAGGTTTAGCTTTATTTTCTCATTTAATATGTTCTCTCAGTGTTCAAAGAAATGATGCTGAGTACTGGGGAATACACACATTCTTCCGAGAAGTATCACTAGGGGCAGATATAGAAATTGCCTTTACCTGAGGACTTTTAGGGCTTCCCCAGTGGCTCAGCAGTAAAGAATCCACTTGCAATGCAAGAGATGCAAGAGACACGGGTTTGACCTCTGGGGAGAAAGATCCTCTAGAGGAGACATGGGAATCCACTCCAGTATTCTTGCTGGGAGAATCCCAAGGACATAGGAGCCTGGTGGGCTACAGACCATAGGGTTGCAAAGAGTTGAACACCACTGAAGCAACTGACCATGCACACACACCAGAACTTTCTAATGAATGTTGACCCTTCAAGTGTCCCGAGGAGAGAACTGATCTCATACCCTTGGATGAGATACTAGGAAGAAAAATATCTCTGAGTGGTGATAGGAAGCTGCAGTGTGTGACTGACTGGAAATAATGTTTATAATATGGAACGGTATTTGTGTTGTTAAACATTTGAGAAAACTTAGTTTTCAAAATATGTCTCAATGAACATGGCGAAAGCACTAACCACTTAGAACAGACACCTGAACCATTAGGTAAGACATTCAACCAATCAGAACAAATGTTGGCCATAAGGGATCTATTGGGCAGACACCACCCTTCACAGGAGGAAAATTTTCAGGCTCATTTAATCTACTCTGTGATACTGGAGGCATCGTGAGACCAGTCAAATTAAGCCAGCCTGACTCATCCTCACTTGCACTGTATTTACCCTGAAATCCCAGAGAAAACCAGGACTATGTTATCTTTCAGATGACTTAAGCCATTAAGAATGTAATGAGTTATTATTAATCTATTCTTCAGAATGTTGTGTCCAGGGTAATGTTGTCTACAATATTAGAGAGCTGAAAATGTTAGAAAGCCATCAATTAATTTGTTGTTGCTGTTTAGTCCCTAAGTGATTTCCACTCTTTCATGACCTGTGACCCAATGGACTGTAGCCTGCCAGACTCCTCTGTCCATGGGATTTCCCAAGCAAGAATCCTCTTGCAGTGGGTTGCCATTTCCTTCTCCAGGGAATCTTCCCTGCCCAGGGGTTGAACCCATGGCAGGCGGGTTCTTTAATAGCCCAATGTTAAAACTTACTTTGCTTTGTAGCCTTGAGCAAGTCACTATGCTTGCTCAATTACTGTTTCCTCAATTGTGTAAGAAAATTAAAAAGCATGATATTCACTTCTAACATTTAAAGCTGTTCAAAATATAACATGAGATAATTTCTAACTGCCTCATCATTTCCCAACTTTTACAGGTAAATAATAAAATGACTAAATTAAAAAATAGCACTAATTTAATTATATTTTTCTAAATTTTTGGTAATACTTTTCCTCAATATAACATTTTTATATGAAATACCTTTGAAATTTCTTTCCTTTATGCATTATTTTCTCCTATTAGGGAGATACGCTGGTAGCTCAGTCAGTAAAGAATCGACCTGCAATGCAGAAGACCCTGATTCAATGTCTGGGTCAGGAAGATTGAATGGAGATGGGATAGGCTATCCAGTCTAGTATTCATGGGCTTCCCTTGTGGCTCACCTGGTAAAGAATTTGCCTGCAATGTGAGAGACCTGGGTTCGATCCCTAGGTTGGGAAGATCCCCTGGATCTTCCTACTCCAGTATTCTGGCCTGGATAATTCCATGGACTGTATAGTTCATGGGGTCACAAAGAGTTGGACACAATCGAACAACTTTCACTTCACTTCCCTTCTCATATTATATAATTTATATCTCTAAACAGAAAATATTACAATTTTATTGCTATTTTGAGGTTTCTGGAAGATAACTGTAAAGGCTATATAATATATTACAGCTTGTGCTTGACTAAAAGTATGAAAATAACTGGTAATGCAAGTTTTAATATAACTTTTCATGAATAGAGGGCTCATTTACCTTTTTGTTTAGAATCTGAGAAATACATCTTGTGCTTGAAAATCTACTAAGTTCAGTTCAGTTGCTCAGTCATGTCTGACTCTTTGTTACCCCATGGAAAGCAGCATGGCAGGCCTCTCTCAGTTCAATTCAGTTCAGTCACTCAGTCGTGTCCGACTCTTTGCGACCCCATGAATCGCAGCACGCCAGGCCTCCCTGTCCATCACCAACGCCCAGAGTCTATATCCATCACCAAATCCCGGAGTTTACTCAAACTCATTTCCATTGAGTCAGTGATGCCATCCAACCATCTAATCCTCTGTTGTCCTCTTCTCCTCCCACCTTCAATCTTTCCTAGCATCAGGGTCTTTTCCCATGAGTCTGTTCTTCACATCAGATGGCCAAAGTATTGGAGTTTCAGCTTTAGCATCAGTCTTTCCGATGAATATTCAGGACTGATTTCCTTTAGGATGGACTGGTTGGATCTCTTTGTAGTCCAAGGGACTTTCAAGAGTCTTCTCCACCATCATACTTCAAAAGCATTAATTCTTTGGCACTCAGCTTTCTTTATAGACCAACTCTCATATCCATACATGACTACTGGGAAAACCATAGGTTTGACTAGATGAAGCTTTGTTGGCAAGTAATGTCTCTGCTTTTTAATATGCTATCTAGGTTGGTCATAACTTTTCTTCCAAGTAGTATGCGGCTTTTTATTTCATGGCTGCAGTCACCACTTGCAGTGACTTTGGAGCCCCCCAAAATTAAGTCTGTCACTATTTCCACTGGTTCCCCATCTACATGCCATGAAGTGATGGGACCAGATGCCATGATCTTAGTTTTCTGAATGTTGAGCTTTAAGCCAACTTTTTCACTCTCCTCTTTCACTATCATCAAGAGGCTCTTTACTTCTTCACTTTCTGCCATAAGGGTGGTGTCATCTGCATATTGAAGGTTATTGATATTTCTCCCAGCAATCTTGATTCCAGCTTGTGCTGAATCTAGTCTGACAATTTTGCATGATGTACTCTGCATATAAGTTAAGTAAGAAGGGTGACAATATTCAGCGTTGATATACTCCTTTCCCTATTTGGAACTAGTCTGTTGTTCCATGTCCAGTTCTAACTGTTGCTTCCTGGACTGCATACAGATTTCACAAGAGGCAGATTAGGTGGCCTGGTATTCCCATCTCTTTCAGAATTTTCCACAGTTTATTGTGATCCACACAGTCAAACTCTTTGGCATAGTCAGTAAAGCAGAAATAGATGTTTTTGTGGAACTCTCTTGCTTTTTGATGATCCAACGAATGTTGGCAATTTGATCTCTGGTTCCTCTGCCTTTTCTGCTGCTGCTAAGTCACTTCAGTCGTGTCCGACTCTGTGCGACCCCATAGACGGCAGCCCATCAGCCTCCCCAGTCCCTGGGATTCTCCAGGCAAAGAACACTGAAGTGGGTTGCCATTTCCTTCTCCAATGCATCAAAGTGAAAAGTGAAAGTGAAGTCGCTCAGTCGTGTCTGACTCTTAACGACCCCATGGACTGCAGCCTACCAGGCTCCTCCATCCATGGGATTTTCCAGGCAAGAGTACAGGAGTGGGATGCCATTGCCTTCTCCGCTGCCTTTTCTAAATCCAGCTAAAACACCTGGAAATTCACGATTCATGTACTATTGAATCCTAGCTTGGAGAATTTTGAGCATTACTTTACAAGGATTTGAGATGACTGCAATTGTGTGGTAGTTTGAACATCATTTGGCATTGCCTTTCTTGAGGATTAGAATGAAAGTTGACCTCTTTCAGTCCTGTGGCCACTGCTGAGTTTTTCAAATTTGCTGGCATATTGAGTGCAGCACTTTCACAGCATCACCCTTTAAGATTTAAAATAGCTCAATTGGATTTCCATCACCTCCACTAGCTTTGTTTGCAGTGATGCTTCCTAAGGCCCAGTTGACTTCACATTCCAGGATGTGTGGGCTCTAGGCGAGTGATCATACCATCATGATTATTTGGATCATAATGATCTTCTTAGTATAATTCTTCTGTGTATTCTTGCCATGTCTTCTTAATATCTTCTGCTTCTTTTAGGTCCATACCATTTCTGCCCTTTATTGAGCCCATCTGTACATAAAACGTTCCCTTGGTATCTCTAATTTTCTTGAAGAGAACTCTCATCTTTTCCATTCTATTGTTTTCCTCTATTTCTTTGCATTAATCACATGAGGAAGGCTTTCTATTTCTCCTTTCTATTCTTTGGAACTATGCATTCAAATAGGTATCTTTTTCCTTTTCCCCTTTGTTTTCAGTTTCTCTTCTTTTCACAGCTATTTGTAAGACCAGCTCAGACAGCCGTTTTGCTTTTTTGTATTCTTTTTCTTGGGGATGGTTTTGATCCCTGTCTCCTGTACAATGTCATGAACCTCCATCCATAGTTCTTCAGGCACTCTGTCTATCAGATCTAATCCCTTAAATCTATTTCTCACTTCAACTGTATAATCATAAGAGATTTTATTTAGGTCATACCTGAATGGTCTAGTGATTTTCCCTACTTTCTTCAACTGAAGTCTGAATTTGGCAATAAGGAGTTCATGATCTGAGCCACAGTCAGCTCCCGGTCTTGTTTTTGCTGACTGTATAGAACTTCTCCATCTTTGACTGCAAAAAATATAATCAATCTGATTTTGATGTTGACCATCTGGTGATGTCCATGTGTAGGGTCTTCTCTTGTGTTGTTGGAAGAAGGTGTTTGCTATGACCAGTGTGTTCTCTTGGCAAAACTCTATTAGCCTTTGCCTTGCTTCATTCTGTACTCCAAGGCCAAATTTACCTGTCACTCCAGGTGTTTCTTGACTTCCTACTTTTGCATTCGAGCCTCCTATGATGAAAAGGACATATTTTGGGGTTGTTAGTTCTAGAAGGTCATTTAGGTCTTCATAGAACCGTTCAACTTCAGCTTCTTCAGCATTACTGGTCGGGGCATAGACTTGGATTGCTGTGATACTGAATGGCTTGCTTCGGAAATGAACAGAGATCATTTTGTCATTTTTGAGATTCCATCCTAGTACTGCATTTCAGACTCTTTTATTGACTATGAGGGCTACTCCATTTCTTCTAAGGGATTTTTGCCCACAGTAGTAGATATAATGTTCATCTTAGTTAAACTCACCCAATCCAGTCCATTTTAATTTGCTGTTTCCTAAAATGTCAACATTCACTTTTGTCAGCTCCTGTTTGACCACTTCCAATTTGCCTTGATTCATGGACTTGACATTCTAGCTTCCTATGTAATATTGCTCTTTACAGCATCAGAATTTGCTTCTATCATGAGTCACATCCACAACTAGGTGTTGTTTTTGTTTTGGCTCTGTTTCTTCATTCTTTCTGAAGTTATTTCACCACTGATCTCCAGTAGCATATTGGGTACCTCCTGACCTGTGGAGTTCATCTTTCAGTGTCCTATCTTTTTACTTTTTATACTGTTCATGGGGTTCTCAAGGCAAGAATACTGAAGTGGTATACTAAATGAGTAAGCAATTAATGAGGTAAGTTCATGTGGCTACTCAGTACTGACCTTGGAAATAATGAGTCAAGTAACTGAGAATTTATTAGTAACATTTCTTGTAATTTTGGTAGTTTCTGAAACCAATGAAACACTTTCTTTATTCTTATAACTCATACGTCTCTGCTCGTAGAGAAGACACATGGCTCATCCTCCCTGGAATCTCACCTTGAATTTCGATTGCCTGCTGGATTACAATTGCTATTTTCTCACCGTCTACTTGACATATTCTTTTATTGCTGCAACTAATTCACACTCAGCTCTTGGTTGCAGACTTTGGTTTCACATAGTCTATGTAACACACACAACAAAGTCAGCATCATAACTAAAATTATGTGTTTATTATGGTTTACTTGAATATCTGGGTGCTGACATCAGAAATTTACTATATAGCTAGTTTGTTACCCTTCTTATATGTAAATTCCTTTTTCATGTTGTTCTGTACTCATAAAAACAGGCTTATTTCATTTTAAAATTATGTGAGCTTATGATGCTCTTAATTTCTCACTCTTGATTTGAATATGCAAATAGAAATAATTTCAATTTCATATGCTTCAGTGCTTTCTTAGTAGTCAGTCAAAGGAGCTGGTAGGTTTAATCAGCTATGTTGGACATCATCATAGAATATTAAAATATTCATAAGCCCAGTTAGTTATAGCAGAGATTTCTCTTCTGTGCTTGCGTACCTTGAAAAGGAATCAGATTAGACTGCAATCTGCAAAGAATGGTAGTTGACCCTGAGGGCCCCAGATCCAAAGATTTCACTCTGCATTTTCCAAAGGATTCCATATCATTCAACAGTTTATCTTTGCCTAAAAGATAAAGTCATTTCTTCCTAACGTATAACACTAGATTCTTCATAAAATGGCACCAGATAAACTTTCTTTCTTCTGATCTTCCTTCTATATGTCAGTTCTGTGAAAATACTTGGGAATACAGCATACAATGAAAGAGATAGAATACATGTCTTCATGGAAATTTTACTCTTGTCATGGGAAGTGGATAATGCATAAATAAGTAGGTTTATAGAATGACCCATGATGATAAATGCTGTGGAGAAAGCTAGAGAAGAATGAAAAAGAGAATCATGTCTCTCTGTAAGAAATGTTGCAGGCAGGGGAAGCTGAAACTGCAGGTCCTAAGGAGAAACACTCCTTAAAGTATTTAAAAAAATAGCAAGGTAACCAGAAAGGTGACCTGAAGCAGAGTGGTCTGAAGATATGTGGTCAGGATATTAGTAAAGTGTGGGATTGGAGATTTGTAAAACTGGAATGAGGGTGAGGTTCAGTTCAGTTCAGTTCGGTCACTCAGTCGTGTCCGACTCTTTGCGAACCCATGAATCTCAGCACGCCAGGCCTCCCTGTCCATCACCAACTTCCGGAGTTCACTCAGACTCACGTCCATCGAGTCTGTGATGCCATCCAGCCATCTCATCCTCTGTTGTCCCCTTCTCCTCCTGCCCCTAATCCCTCCCAGCATCAGAGTCTTTTCCAATGAGTCAACTCTTCACATGAGGTGGCCTAAGTACTGGAGTTTCAGCTTTAGCATCAGTCCTTCCAAAGAACACCGAGGACTGATCTCCTTCAGAATGGACTGGTTGGATCTCCTTGCAGTCCAAGTGACTCTCAAGAGTCTTCTCCAACACCACAGTTCAAAAGCATCAATTCTTCTTCACAGTCCAACTGTCACATCCATACATGACTACTGGAAAAACCATAGCCTTGACTAGACAGACCTTTGTTGGCAAAGTAAGGTCTCTGCTTTTGAATATGCTATCTAGGTTGGTCATAATTTTTCTTCCAAAGAGTAAGCGTCTTTTAATTTCATGGTTGCAGTCACCATCTGCAGTGATTTTGGAGCCCCCCAAAATAAAGTCTGACACTGTTTCCACTATTTCCCCATCTATTTCTGGTGAGGTTAGGAGAAGGGAATTTTTAGGACTTTGATTTTATTCCCTGATATTACTTTTCAAAATTTGATTTTTATTGTTTGATTTTGTTCTGGAATATTATTCTAAGATATTTATTCTTTAATTTTATTATATGAATCATTGGAAGAGTTTGAGGACTTTAGTAACACGACCTGATTTAGATTTTGCAAGAATCTCTTTATCTACCATGTTCAGAACAGACTTTAGGAGACAAGAGCAAAAGCTTGGAAAATGATTAGC
The DNA here is from genome assembly GCA_006410675.1 of Oreotragus oreotragus. Classification (NCBI taxonomy): domain Eukaryota; kingdom Metazoa; phylum Chordata; class Mammalia; order Artiodactyla; family Bovidae; genus Oreotragus; species Oreotragus oreotragus. Next base: position 296,324 of record SJYX01000458.1, read on the forward strand.
ATATTGCAGGGATCTAGGGGAGGGTGGGGAGTGTTAGTGGACTATTATCATAGGTTTGTGGGCTTCCCTGATGTCTTAGGTGGTAAAGAATCTGCTTGCATGCAGGAGACCCTGGTTCAATCCCTGAGTCAGGAAGATCTCCTGGAGAAGGGAATGGCTTACCCACTCCAGTATTTTTGCTTGGAAAACTTCATGGATAAAAGATCCTCGAAGGCTACAGTCCATGGGTTTGCAAAGAGGTAGACACAACTAAGCAACTAACACTTTCACTTTCATCATAAGCTGATAGAAGACTAGGTATTTTTGTATTTGTGTCTTTTGCTTGAAATGTTGTACTTAAATCATGGAAATTTCCTTCCTCTAAACCCTACAAAGGTGCATTCATCCTTCACGTGGTCACCCCTGACATTCTAGTTTGGTGCTACAGGTTCTGCTACTCTTGCTTAGTACTTTATACGTGTTCCATTGCACAGTATTTACAACATTGCCTTATGCGTAGTTGTTAATGTATCTGTCTTTCTAGTTAGACTGTTAGCTCCAAAAAGCCACTATGTTTTTAAAGAAATTTAAATATTTATAACTAGTGCAAAATATAGATATACATTAAGAACTCCATCAGTTCAATTCAGTCACTCAGTAATGTCTGACTCTTTGCGACCCCATGAACTACAACACCCCAGGCCTCCCTGTCCATCGTCAACTCCCAGAGTCCACACAAACCCATGGCCATTGAGTTGGGGAGACCATCCAACTATCTCATCCTCTGTCGTCCCTGTCTCCTCCTGCCCTCCAACTTTCCCAGCATCAGGGTCTTTTCAAATGAGTCAGATCTTCACATCAAGTGGCCAAAGTATTGGAGTTTCAGCTTCAACATCAGTCCTTCTAATGAACACCCAGGACTGATCTCCTTTAGGATGGACTGGTTGGATCTCCTTGCACCACAACACCACAGTTCAACAGCATCAATTTTTCAGTGCTCAGCTTTCTATATAGTCCAACTCTCACATCCATACGTGACCAGTGGAAAAACCATAACCTTGACTAGACGAACTTTGTTGACAAAGTGATGTCTCTGCTTTATAATCTGCTTTCTAGTTTGGTTGTAATTTTCCTTCTCAAGAGTAAGGATATTTTAATTGTATGGCTGTAATCACCATCTGCAGTGATTTTGGGGCCCAGATAAAGTCAGCCACTGTTTCCATTGTTTACCCATCTATTTCCCATGAAGTGATGGGACTGGATGCCATGATCTTAGTTTTCTGAATGTTGAGCTTTAAGCCAACTTTTTCACTCTCCTCCTTCACTTTCATCAAGAGGCCCTTTAGTCCTTCTTCACTTTCTGCCATAAAGGAGGTGCCATCTGCATATCTGAGGTTATTGACATTTCTCCTGGGAATTTTGATTCCAGCTTGTGCTTCCTCCAGCCCAGCATTTCTCTTGATGTACTCTGCATATGTAGATGTAAAATGAGTAAATATTTCCAAGTGTTGAGTAGAAAGTATTTGAAATAAATATCTAATCCATAAACAAAAATGATAGTCTTTTTCAGTTCAGTTCAGTTCAGTCGCTCAGTCGTGTCTGACTCTTTGCGACCCCATGAATCGCAGCATGCCAGGCCTCCCTGTTCATCACCATCTCCCGGAGTTCACTCAGGCTCATGTCCATCGAATTGGTGATGCCATCCAGCCATCTCATTCTCTGTTGTCCTCTTCTCTTCCTGCCCCCAATCCCTCTCAGCATCAGAGTCTTCTCCAATGAGTCAACTCTTCTCATGAGGTGGCCAAAGTACTGGAGTTTCAGCTTTAGCATCATTCTTTCCAAAGAAATCCCAGGGTTAATCTCCTTCAGAATGGACTGGTTGGATCTCCTTGGGCAAGGCATATCTAACTTCATTCTTAGAAATTTATAAAAACACACAAAAGTCAGAATGAGATATTTGTCACTTGACCAGAATATAGACCATGTTCCATGGTGCCTTTCATAGGTCACAATAAAAATATAATTCTGAAGGTAAGAGATGTGTAATTTTGTGAAAATTCACAGGGAAACTCTGCTTGAGTTCCCCTTTGTTTCTACAGAATAAAGAGAATGTCTTCATTTGTCCTCTACTAAGGCCAGAAAAGGGAGATAAGTGGAATGGTGAGTGGGATGCAGAGAACCTTCTCATAAGGCGTTGCTCTAGGTATCTAGATGGAAGCTTTATGATATAGGTACTGTCAGCATATGATTATTTCTAGTTTTGTGATTTGTTTATTCTAATAATAGGGTTCTTGGTGCTGTTTAGTTGCTAAATCATACCTGACTCTTTGCGACCACATGGACTATAGTCCCACCAGGCTTCTCTATCCATGGGGCTTCTTGGTGTTGCTATTTGTAAATTAGAGGAATGCTGCAAGTGTTTCCATGGCATCTCTGAGTATAACTAAGCTAAGTGTTAAAATACTCAGAGAATGTATAATATGTGAATGATTGTACTAAAAAAGTATCAGTTGAAGGATTGGTATCAACCACTAATTTTATAACCTTCAACACACCAGGTATTTCAAAGACATCAATGATAAGAAAACTTCTCACAATACGTGGCTGATAAAAAGCTGGAGGGGTTAGCTAGTAAGAATCTGAAACAAAATGTAGTCAAGATAGAACAAAGAACTGGGTTTAATGGGTTGGAAGTTATTAAGAATAAATGCACATTCTATCTTTTAGGTTCTAAAAGTCAGTGTCAGACTTTATTTTGGGAGGCTCCAAAATCACTGCAGATGGTGATTGCAGCCATGAAATTAAAAGATGCTTACTCCTTGGAAGGAAAGTTATGACCAACCTAGAAAGCATATTAAAATACAGAGATATTACTTTGCCAACAAAGGTCCATCTAGTCAAGGCTATGGTTTTTCCAGTGGTCATGCATGGATGTGAGAGTTGGACTGTGAAGAAAGCTGTCCTGAAGAATTGAAGCTTTTGAACAGTGGTGCTGGAGAAGACTCTTGCAAGTCCCTTGGACTACAAGATCCAACCAGTCCATCCTAAAGGAGATCAGTCCTGGGTGTTCATCAGAAGGACTGATCCTGAGGCTGAAACTCCAATACTTTGGCCACCTCATGTGAAGAGTTGACTCATTGGAAAAGATCCTGATGCTGGAAGGGATTGGGGGCAGAAGGAGAAGGGGATGACAGAGGATGAGATGGCTGGATGGCATAACCAACTCGAAGCACATGAGTTTGGGTGAACTCCGGGAGTTGGTGATGGACAGGGAGGCCTGGCATGCTGCAATTCATGGGGTCGCAAAGAGTTGGACACGACTAAGCGACTGAACTGAACTGAACTGAAAAGCCAGCTACAAAAAGTCAAGATAGGAAAAAAAAAAAAAAGAGCAAATTGTATGAAAGATATTTAGGAGCATCTTGACTATAAGCTTGTCAAGTAGTAAAGTGTGTGATTCAACTGCCAAGAATACTAATTTGATCTTAGGCTACATAATGGAAATACAATGTCCAAGAAAATAAGTTATATTTCCCCTTTACCATGTACTGAAAAAGATTAAATTTGGAATATTAAGTTCTATTAGGCATTACATTTTAGGAGAAAAAAATAGTCAAACTGGAACACACTCATGGGAGGGCAGTTAGAATGAAGAAGAAAGTCAAAACAAGGTTATCTGAGAATTACTAAAAGGAATTAGAAGTGTTAGCCTAGAGGAAAAAGAAAATCTGGTATGGATATGAGGTAGAACACTGGACATGATATAGAGGAGAAATTAGGGGATCCTAAGAGAGTCATTAGGGCAGAAGCTGAGATAATGGGTAAAAAAATAGTAAGTAATTTTAGTTAAATAAAAGAAGTAATTTGAAAATACTTAAAAGTATTTCTACTTTAATGGGCTACTTTATAAAGGAGTGATTGTATCTTCACAGGTGATCAAAGATAGTTTTAGGGTTTGTTTATTTGTTTTTTGGTTGGTTGTTTTTAGCCAAAGTAGAGAAGTGAAAACATTTCTTGTTATTTTTTAGGGTTCCTTCTGACTCTAATATTTCATGATATTTTTGCTACTATTTTATTATAATGAAATCCACTTCTCACTGATAATTGGTGAACATATTTAGGTCATGTAAATGATATTAACATTAATAATAACACTAGTAATAAAACTATTTATCACTAGTTTATAGCCTTTGTACTTTATTTATATTGGTTAAATCTCACAGCAGTCTTATGAAATAAGCCAGGTGAGACCCCCCAGATCTAATCCTTACTATGTAATCAGTATCTATACGTCCAAGCCATGTAGATTTGTTTCACTTTTCATGGACTTGTGGGATCAAACAATGAAAAATGACTCTTAAGCAATGTCAGTAATTGCTAACACTCACTTGGTACTTAGATGCTCTTCTAAATACTTTACACCAAGGACTACACAGCAACTTCACTTTATGGCTGAAGAACCAAGACACAGAGAGTAATTTGACTGTGATTATATAATTAAATGGAGAAGGAAATGGCAACCCATTCCAGTACTCTTGCCTGGAAAATGCCATGGTAACCCTGGTAAGCCTGTAATCCCTATAGGCCATGGGATCGCAAAGAGTCAGACATGACTGAGCAACTTCACTTTATATAATTAAAAAGTGGAAGAATTAAAATTTAGCTCATGGCTGTCTGACTCTACTACTCACATGTTTACCTTCCATTCTGCAGAACTTCTATAATCAAGAAAAGACTTCTTTTAAGTATTATTATGATAATAATATGCAAAGCAACATAGATGAGTCAAAGTGTCTAGAGATTCTCAGTATGTTATTGATTTAGCTTATATCTCCCTCTTCTAACTATTGACCATCAATAACAGCCTAGAATCTGTCCTCCAGACTATTAGATAGCCGGCACTACGTACTGGGTTCAGTGCACTCAGAACACTGTACTGTGAGATTGAGTTGACTGTTTTATAATGCCTGACCCCAGTGATTCTAATTGTCTTTGCACTTGAGTTAGGTTTATAGCTTCTACAGAAATATTGGGTTGATGCTCCAAGTGGTACCTAGCCATTTTTGAACTGCTTAGTTCCTGTATGTAATCAATTCTAAGCAAGCAAAGATAAAGCACTGCAATGAGTGAGTGAGTGAGTGAAGTCACTCAGTCGTGTCCGACTCTTGGCGACCCCATGGACTATAGCCTACCAGGCCCCTCTGTCCATGGGATTTTCCAGGCAATAGTATTGGAGTGGATTGCCATTTCCTTCTCCAGGGGATCTTCNATGTAATCAATTCTAAGCAAGCAAAGATAAAGCACTGCAATGAGTGAGTGAGTGAGTGAAGTCACTCAGTCGTGTCCGACTCTTGGCGACCCCATGGACTATAGCCTACCAGGCCCCTCTGTCCATGGGATTTTCCAGGCAATAGTATTGGAGTGGATTGCCATTTCCTTCTCCAGGGGATCTTCCCGACCCAGGGATTGAACCAGGGTCTCCCACGTTGTAGACAGATGCAAAATTTCATACATTAGGGAAAGTTTTTGAGATTAACCATGTTCATTCCACAGTTTTAAAATGTTGAGGTTAATTTGATGAGCACCAATCATATAAACTTCTTCAGGGACAACTGCCTGGACTGGTTCCAAGCATCTTGCAAGCAGTGTCCAGACAGCTTTGGCAGTGAATCACGATGTTGACCTGCAATCCTTTTCTGTTAGCCATGACGTCTTTCACAAGCAGATATTGCCAATCTAATTGCACCATGCCAAAATGTAAGAATTGCATAAATACCCTCAAACTCCACACTGAACTTTATTTATGATTTAGTAATACAAGGGCCTTTCAAAGCTTCTGTTGGCTAACCAGCTTTCTCTCTTTCTCCCTCATAATAACTGAAACCCAACGAGGCTCTTCAGAATTGCAAGCCTAAGATATTTGAAAAAGTTTTTCAGTGTGCTCAGAGGCACCTGCTTCCGATGACTGCTGAGTTCAACCTCATCTCATGAGTACCCTAGAGATGTTTCTCTTGCCCATGAACTTGATTTGGAAATGATTAACAGAGAGAGGCTTGAGACAACAGTGGCTCCAGTGGAGTTAAAATGTTCAGTTCTTAGAATAAAGATTTCATTAAGACCATAAAGTTTGGGTATAGACCTGCCACTTTAAAATGTGCTTGCTTGACTACATCTACTCTGATGTGTCTTTGAAAGGCTTCTGGTCCAGAGCAAGAAAGGAGCAGAGCACCACAGCACATTTTAAAGTGACAAGTCTGAATATTTAGTGTGAGTGGAATCACTCTATCCTAAACCCCAAAGTGAACGTGGAAGCAGAGATGAGGTGTTCTGTCAGTCTAAGCTTTCAAGCAAAAATTGTCAAAGGGAATTGCCCAGAATAGCCAAACTGAGTTGCTAAAGGAACCATAGAAAGACTAGGGAGGTATGAAGTAAGCCATTTATAATCCATGAACCACTGGCCAGCAGTGTCTATCTATAAAATACTGAAGGTACAAATTTAAGTTGCTCATGATTGGTTTAGTATGGCAGTACTGTCCTATTTGTTTTACTTGATTCCTATATATGTTAGCCTTAGTTGCTTTACTGAATTTTGCACAAATTTCACACACAGAAAAAATATAAAATCTCTACATAGGTGATATGTACACTTAATGCAAGTGGAAACATGTCCTATAACAGAAAGAATAACCTAAGACATAATTTATGTCATTTAAGTTTTGCTTTTAAATGTAAGTGTTTGGGTGGAGAAAGCATCAATGGTGGCTTATTCTATATAGTCATACTCCAAGCTGTACTTTCTCAGGATTCTCATGCATGAGTTGGTCCACATTTGGCTGCTATCTAGGCAATATTTTTATATATTTAATAAAAAGAAAATGAAAGTGTGGAAAAGTAGAAGTTTGGAAATTATTGCCATATAGGCAAAAAAATTTTTTTGACGTGAAAAAAGGAAATGGGCATTTTTAAGAATTATGAGGAAGCTGTAAAGGGCAGGAGAATGAATGGGGAAATAGAAACAATTTTCATTTCCTTTTGTGAAGAAGTTTCTACTTCTTCGATCACTGAGACTAGAACTATTAGGTTGAGAAGCCCATGTTATAGTGGTGCATTTCGGGGTCTGCCTTTGTTCTATTTTCAGCTTCTTCTCATCTTGGAAATCTCGTCTAAATCCATTGTTTTAACTTCAGTTATTTGAAAATACTCAAAGTTCAGTTCAGTCCAGTCGCTCCGTCATGTCCAATTCTTTGCAACCCCATAAATCGTAGCATGCCAGGCCATCCTGTCCATCAAAATACTCAAAACCTATATACAGAATTTTTATCTCTAGTCTTGTTGTCTCTGCTGAACTCTAGACTTAATATACACTGCTTACCACACAACTTTCATTAGAAGTTGCAACGTAAATTCACACCTCAATATATTAAAGCTAAATTCATCCTTTTTTCTTCAAAAAGTCTCCTTCCTTATTCAGTATTGGTAATGTAAATTATGAACAATACTATTAGAAGCTGAAATAATTAAACACTTTTACCCCCTCTCTTTTCTCCTTACCTTCTTTGAACCTGCAAGAAATAAGCAAAGCTCAGTCCTTGGATGGCTTCTCTTCTCTGCATTCTCTCACTTGGTGATTTGATTAATCCTCATGGCCTTAAGTATAATCTCTATATTAATATTTCAGATCTATGTACTGTATCTAACTGGAATTTTGAGTGTATTATATGCATTTTAATCTTTATACATCACAAATTTATCAAATGATATTTCTCCTATCCCAGCTTGTCCTTCAGTCTTTCCCATCTTAGTAAAGGTCGACATTGTTTTTCTAGTTGTTCAGTTCCAAAATCTCACTTCAAGTCTCCTTGACTCCTCTCTTTGTCTCCCATGTCACATCTGGACCATCAGGAAATTCTATTGTTTCCATATTCAAAGTATATTTAAAAACTCAGCTACTTCCCAATACCTCATTAATATGATTCTGGTACAAGTTTATGTGTTCTTATCTCGACTGGTTCACTTGTCTCATAAGTTATCTTCCTGCTTTAATACTTGGCCCCTTGTAGCCTACTCTCATCTCAGCAGCCCAAGGAATCAATTAAAAGCAGAGTTAGATCGTCTTACTCCTTTCCTANCCAATACCTCATTAATATGATTCTGGTACAAGTTTATGTGTTCTTATCTCGACTGGTTCACTTGTCTCATAAGTTATCTTCCTGCTTTAATACTTGGCCCCTTGTAGCCTACTCTCATCTCAGCAGCCCAAGGAATCAATTAAAAGCAGAGTTAGATCATCTTACTCCTTTCCTAATACTATGCAATATTTTTATTGTCTCAAAGTGAAAGCAGAAACCCTACGAGAGCCTGCAAAGCCCTGTGCCATCTGGAGCCCTTGGTTTGGTCTCCTAGCACTGTCCCTCTAGCTCATTCAACTTTGGCCATGCTGGCCTCTGTGTTCATCCTCCAATAACATAGCCAGGCCTCTGACTCAGTACCTTACCCTAACCGTTCCTCCTTAGCAGATATCCTCCAAGTACCTAGATGGTTGACTTCTTACGTCCTTCAGATTTTACTCAAACATGACTTTTTCAGTGACATGAACTCTGGGGTCCCAATCTAAAGTTTCAACCACCTCATCCTCAACATTTCCTGTTCCCTTTGACTCACCAAAAGGTAAGCTCCTTGAAGTAAGAACTTTAGTCTGTTTCATTCATTGAGGTCTTCCAAGTGCCAAGAGAGTGCCTGTAACATGTTCAGTCACGAAGATGGGTCCGTATTTGCAATTTCATGACCTGCAGCACTCCAGGTTCCTTTGTCCACTGTCTCCCAGAGTTTGCTCAAATTCATATCCATTGAGTGGCCTACCCTTGGCTCAGCAGGTAAAGAGTCTGCTTGCAGTGGGGGAGACCTGGGTTCAATCCCTGGAGAAGGGAAAGGCCATCCACTCCGGAATTCTAGCCTGGAGAATTCCATGGACTCTATAGTCCATGGGGTCACAAAGAGTTGGATATGACTGAGTGACTTTTACTTTTCACTCTTGAGTCAGTGATGCTATCTAACCACCTCATCCTTTTTCACCCCCTGCTTCTTTGACCTTCAATCTATCTCAGCATGAAGGTCTTTTCTAATGAGTTGGCTCTTTGCATCAGGTGGCCAAAGTATTGGAGCTTCAGCATCAGTCCTTCCAGTGAATATTCATGATTGATTTCCTTTAGGATTGATTGGCTTGACATCCTTGCACCTCAAGGGAATCTCAATAGTCTTCTCCAGAACTACAATTTGAAAGCATCAATTTTTTGGCATTCAGCCTTCTTTATGGTCCAAATCTAACACCCTTACATGACTACTGGAAAAACCATAGCTTTGACTATACTGACTCTTGTCAGCAGAGTGACTTCCCTGTATTTTTAGTACACTACCTACATTTGTCATAACTTCCCTTCCAAGGAGCAAGCGTCTTGTAATTTCATGGCTGCAGTCATTGTCTGCAGTGAATTTGGAGCCCTAAAATATAAAATGGTACTGCTTCCACTTTTTCCCATTTTATTTTATTAATTACTATTTAAGAATTCAGTTATAAGTTATGATAAATTGGCTCCCACTACAGCAAAATAGCATACACAGACAACATGTTATAGATAAATAGATGAGAAGTATACTGTACATTTTGAAATTTAGGATGAAGCTTCCCAACATTTCAGCAATAATAAGCATTGATAGATGGTTTCCATGCTCTCTAGTAAAACAGCTTTTCTTTTTATGAAAAGGAGGGTAGGGAAAATATGACATTTGAATAAAATTTTACATTTTGAATACGGTAATAAAAATAAAATTAAAGGTTACATTTCTAGAGTCATGATTGATAACAATTGCTCAGTTTAACTGCATTTTATAGGTTAGGTAAGCAGTTTAAATTAAAAAGTGACCTACACAAATAAGCAGTCTTGAAAAGAAATGAAAGTTAATAGCTTTTCTTTGTAACTCTAAGAAACCTGGTGGGATTTTGAATTTCTAGAGATTTGAGAAATTAGGATATATTTTGTACAGCCTTCATATGAAACATGTTTGAGGATTCGTTTTTCTTGGAGTAATGCTTCTCTTATGACGACTACAGCATTCCCTTGGATTTTGCAACAAGTTTGAAATACAATTTGCTACAATCAATTATATTGTAAGACACCAAGGATGGTCTCTAAGGATAAGTTTATAAAGTACACCCTTCTGTCTATAGATCCTCCACAATTAACAATTCCTCCAGGGAATCACCTGATTATCTCAATTAGAAGAGCTAGTGATGGTGCTGTAACTTAGAGATAACTAAATGCAGTGTTATATTTTGTAGCATAAATTTTTATTTGTCTGCTATATAGTTGCATATAATCCAAAATTAGTGTATTATTTCTGTTATGTTTTATTTAGACTAATATTAAACTGAACTTGAGGTTTAGTTTAATTCTAAATGAATGAAGAAGAGGCATCCACAGGAAAGCAAGTGATAGCTCTTATTTCTATATATATTATATATATAAAATTTTTTTTACCATCTATAATTTTGAAAAGAGGTATTTGTTTAACTTTTCAAAGAATTTCTTAAAGTACCATGGCCTCTAAATGTTTTACTCGATCCTCAATACTTATACTGATCTTATTTCCCAATTATCAACAAATTATCCCTTTCTCAAATCACTGTTTTATTTCTGTCTTGGCTTTATTTGTAAGATCAGTGAATACATTTGGATGTTTTGGTAGAACTGGCTTTCCTTAAAAGAAAATGTCTTTTTCCAAAATTCCCTACAAATGAATAAATCAATTGAGAATGCTATAGAGATATTCTAAAACAATAGCTTTTGTTTGAAAAAGCAAGACACTTTCCAAATACATTGCCTGAAAATTTTCTCTAGTTCCTATTCACTATGTGTATGAAAATGAAGTCTCCTTATACTTTCTCTAATCACACATTTTAAGAAACACATACATAATACACATATTAAGCAAAAAGGTAAGGCAAATTGTATTAAATTATTCTTTAAGCCATGAAAGTATTTCATTTGATTTGCATGGTCTTTCAGGTTACATATTGGTCAGTACTTGTCCTTGTTACTAATTAAAATGCATTTTACCACAAATTTTCATGTGTGTTTAAAACAAAAGTGTATATATGATATTAATACAGAATTGACTAATTTCTGGGTAGAAATACTCTCCTTAAAATAAATGTACCAGAGATGCATTTAAGTGTGTAAATACTTTGCAAAATAAATTTTATTTTAAATATACTGTAGCAAATTTAAAGTTTAAAGTCATCTTATGATAAACAAACTTCTATGACACTGTATCCTCTTGTGTCTTAAATAAGCCATATTGTGAAGGATTTCTTTTATACTGTTGGCATTTTATGTCTAGCACATTCTTAAAGTGAAGCTTTTCTGTGGAGAAAAAATGGTGAATGTAATTTTACTTAGTAAAACTATTACTTGATTTTGAAAATATTTAGATTCATCTAAGAATTTTTCCAAAAGATATTTAATTTACTGATTTTCCCCAAAAGACTGACGTTTGGGGGAAAAAAGAGATAACGTAAAATTTTTTGAAAACATATTTTCCTTTGTTTTCAATTGACCAAGGAAGTGTTAGTTGTGTTTAAGGTATGAAATCTTTGCATTTTTAAGGGATGAGGAAGTAAATATATGCCAGAGCTTTTAGGTTGTAGCTAGTCATTTTATGTTAAATATTAAGCTACTTTTGTGAAACTCCTCAAATTAGGAGCAATTCCTACTTCTGTCTTCTTTGCCCTGTTTACACACTTTTCTTGTCATATAATAATCTCCTGTAATTGACTCCATAAAGACCATATGTTGTATATGGAAAATTAAAAATGTGTCTAGGTTAGTTTAATTCTCTAATAATCAGTTTAAATAGTTTAAGGGCATATTCTTACCTAGTGTGGACAATTAATCTGTGGATTTCTCACTAGTCCCTCTTTCAAAGGTTCTTAAGCTTGAGTTTGCATGGTAAATAAGAATGGCTCTACTGTGTCAAGTAAACAAATTGTAGAGTCCTAAAGTGTTTATATTTTATATGTTTGCAAATTTTCAATTATATGATTATGCTAGTTTTTTAAAATCTGCAAATATTTACAGATTTTTAACAGAAATGTTTATGAAAAAAACATAAGCAGTATTTGAGACAAACAGGGAAGCCTGTCATGCTGCAGTACATGGGGTCACACAGAGTCGGATACTGGAACAACGACAACAACATTATCCTAATAAGGTATAGGCTTACGATAATCACTGCCAATTTGTAAAAATCTTTATAAAAGTGTCATAGATATGAAGCAATTTTAATATAATGTAAATATTACATGAGAAAGAGACTAAGGCAAAATTCTTCCATAAATTAGCTCATTTAACATATTATACACACTCTTCTAAATATTTATTTTCACATACTATTTTATATTGAAGACCACTTCATAATAATACATAAATAATTTATTTTCCATGGATGCATAGTACTTTGTTATATTAATTTTTTATTACTGGTGGATACTTAGGATGTATATAATCTTTGCTGATACAAAAGAAAAATGATATACTAAATATCCATGTGCATATGCATCTTGCATGAGTACTTTACATTATTAGCAAATTGAGACTCAAGTAACTTTTCCATATATATTATATGAGAAATATAGTATATGGGCTCAAGGCAATCTTTTTCAAAAAGAGAAAACTCTTTTTCTTACCCAAAAACAAAACCAAACAAAGCAAAAACAGAGAGGAAAATAAAGGTCATATAGCTACTAAAAAGCTATATGATATTTACCAGTTTATATTTTTACAATATCTGGAGTGTTTGACCTACTCTCATGTAATCTAACATGTTTTCTATATATGTCTGATTGATAGAGACCTAACAGTGTAGGTACTTAATAAAACCTAAATAGTGAAGGAGGATATTTGGGAATATGCAAGATTAGAAATGTTTTTCAGGGCATTACTATTTATATTAGAAACATTCAGGTTGGATAAATAATTGTCAGAGACTCCATTAGTTAGAAGCATGCTAATCTCATTTAATGCTCATGTATTTCTTCCTGGGAAGATGTTTCTCAATTATATTTCTAGTATTTAAGTTTTCAAATAGTTTTCTTAATTTATTTCTGAATAGAATATCTGTTTCTGCTTAAACCTAATATTCACAAATAATTTTACTGTATTATTACTGTATTTATTATAATAATTTACTGTTTTTATAGGAATAAATAATTTACTTCTTTGAAATACAGAAAAATAATTTGATTAATTTACTCTTCATTAAGTAGAAGCTTTCACTTCCCTGGAAGAACATCAGTTATATTGGGAAACATATATGACTTTTTACTTTGACAACTGCCAGAGCTATCACATTCAAAGGTTTGATTTTCTACTACTGAATTTGAAAGGGAATACCACAAAAATTTACAAACACACTACAGAAAGATGTCAAAATTTCCCAAAAGAGGTAGATGTGACTGAATAGTTTAAATGCACTGTCATGAAATTCTAGACACATTGAATTTAATGCAAACGAGTAAACTCGTGAATAGGAATGAAGTAACATTTCTTTAAAGATGCAAATTAAAAAGGAAACATCAAAATAATGAAATCTGCCATTTTTTCCTCCACTGAGAAAATTCTTTACCAGATCTCAAAAACAGGCCAGGCTCTTTGGAAAACAATGATAGAAAGAGGTATTTGATGTAGAAATGGATATTGAGAATCCTCCCAAGACACTCCAGTTAGTATTTTAATAATCTTATAGGAAACTACTGTAATTAGTTGTATTTGTTATACATAGTTAAATATTCATTAAACTGGAGCATATTGTAGAACAAAAATTAATTTGCTTTCAAAAACATTGTAGAAATCAATGTCACTGTTTGATTATCTCCATACATTGGAATAATTTCTCTGTTTGAATACGTGTGTCAGTGAAACTTTCCACCAAGTATGCTGCTCTGATGTTTTAGGATTATACATTTCAAATACTCAGAGAAATTGTCAAAGTTAAGTTTAGCAATTCAAAATTATTTTAAATCAAAAACCATATGTATGTATTATTGAGAACTGGAAACCATAGGAAGTTCCAGAAGGAAATAAAAACCCTTATAATGCTATCACTCATGAGTAACCACCCTTAATAAGTTATAGTTTCTTCCTGTATTTTTATTGCATATGAAGTATAGTGTCAAATTGTATTAGAATACTATGTATGATTCTTATGATATAAAATGAGTGTAATATATCATATTACAATCACAGTAAAATGTTTTATGTAAACATTTTTCCATGAATCAGTGTCTATTTCCCTAGGGTAGCTATTTGAAAGCAATTTTAGGGGAGAAAGTTTGCATGTACATGCATGGTGAGCAGGGCAAAAGTGGATAGTGAAGCCTTCTGCAGTCTTCACAGTTCTTATCACCTATATATTTTGTCATCCTGAAACAATGACTATTATGTCTTCTGATTTTTTCTTTACTTAGCAGCAATGTGTACCATGCTTATGTTGTACAGACCACCTGCATCAGACTCTTTCAGAATACTTCTTCAAATACAGATGTGAAGGTCTAACAAACATTCACTTATAGTGAAATAGGTCTACTAATATGCATTTTTAACAAGCTCCTGGATGTTCCTCTATGATTTAAAACTTGAGCAGCACTGTTGATGTAATTGTAACTATCCTTGATTAACAGGAGAAATCTGAATATTGAGTCTTCTTTTTCTCTCATTTTCACCCTGAAAACATGAAATAACTCATTTATATTTGCTTTGTGTCTTAGATGCACCACTAGCTATGTGGTCTTGGGCAAGTTTGTCTGAATTCTGGCCAAACAAAAATGTTTATGCTGTCAGCATATACTTGAATGACTCTTTTTAAGAATCAAAGATAATGTATTTGAAATTTCATGGTACAAAACATGACATATAGTAGGCACTCAACACATCAGGCTTTCTTGGTGACTCATAAGTAAAGAATCTGCCTGCAGTGCAGGAGACATAGGTTTGATCTCTAGATTAGGAAGATCCCCTAGAGAAGGAAATGGAAGCTCACTCCAATACTCTTGCCTGGGGAATTCCATGGACAGAGGAGCCTGGTGGGCTACAGTCCATGGAATCACAAAGAGGCACAACTTACACCTTCATTTTGTCAATATGTATTACCTAAATTAATAGATTCTTAAATCAAGTATTATTATATAAGAAAAATAACTCTTTTAACATTAAAAAGACATTCTTTCAAAAAGTTGAAATGCATTGGGAAATGCTAGGAGTGCATTAGAAATATAAAGAAATGAGAAACCATGTGTATAATAGGATAACTTCTAGGAGAAAAAGGAATCTGAGTTGGACCATTAGAAATTACTACCTTTTGTCTGGGAACAGAAAAAATAAAGGGACATCATAGACAAAAGTAACATTTATGAATTTTGAGCCCCTGATGCTATTTGATAATCTAGGTATTTTATATGATAAACTATATATTCACTATAACATCATTTTGAGTTTGGTAGCCATATATTCATTCTAAAGAGAAAAAGAATGAAGCTCAGAGAGATGAATTAACACATTCAAAGTAATAAACAATGGAACAATGTGTGACTGAAGCCAGTAATAGCACATATGTCTTTCATATACTCCAGGCATTCTCAGGTATTTGGGGCTATATAATTTATTACTTGTTTGGTCAGTGGAGGACATTTGTTTTTTCAAGATCTAGTTTCCTTTATTAGACTCATTCTTTTCATTCCTTAAAAAAAAAAGTTCATGACCCTGTATACAGAGATAAAGCATGTATAGCTTGTGATTGTGGGTGGTTTATAATATCACTTCATTCAAAACCTAGCACCCAACCATGGTGGCCTGTTTACCATGTGAGAAAGATACTAGCAAGCACCAGAATATAGGACAATAAGTTCAAGTATGTATCTATATTTCCATGAAATCAGAAAGGGAAAGAGACTTCTGATGGGAAAGAAGCAGGAAAGACTTTACAGAGAGAGTGGCAGTAGGTTTAAAACCACTGATAATCCAGAATTAATATTTACCAACAGTACTTTAGGCAGAGTGAATGGAACAGAGTTTCTTTCTTGCAAAGTGTACAGATTTTTTTTTTTTTTTTGTAGGAAGGGGGACAAGCTTTTAAGAATAGATTATGGAGGTACTGATGTGATAAACCAAAATTATTTTTTTAAAGTTTGAATCTAAAGGATTTCTCACATTAAAATTATAAAATACTCCAAGATAACAATTCAATAAATATTTATTTAAAAGGTCTATCTTTTATTGCCTTGTTTCATTTAGGCAAGAGTTTTTTAGGCTGCTCAGATTGAACCAACAGTATCTCCACACAAGACATCCTTTAACAGACATCCTTTAATCTGTCTCTATGTCAGTCAACAGCATTTTCTAAGAGACTCACACATTGGTAGCAAGATCCAAAAAGTACTGTAAAAAGATCAAGAAGCCCAGTGCTTCTTTTAAGGAGCTTATCGTCCCATGAAGACAAAAGGTAAACCTGTAAAATTATAGGCTCAAGTGACAGAAACATCTGTCAGGGAAGCCCACAGCTGTAAAGAGACATTAGTAAGTGGTCAGTATTTAGGGAAATAGACAGGAAGAAATTTGGAGTTACTGAAACTAAAAGCCAAGTGAGGTTAGTTTGGAGAAGCTCTATGAAGGAATGGAATTTTTGACTGTGTTATGGGAAAGATTATCTGATTACTTAAAACTCATTTCTTAGCGGTATTCTGCAGATGAACTCTATTAAATTGGTATGATTATGCTTGTCTTTATTTCCCTTCTTTTTTCCTTTTTTTTTTTTTTTGTGAACAGCCTGGTCAAGTCTATACTGACTGAATATCCCATCTCAATAAGAGAACTGGATGACAGAGATAGCCTCTGTTCTAAGGCTAGAACTCCTAAAATGTTAATATTCTCTCTGTGTCTTACACTTGAGCCTTCTCTCATCACAACACCAAGGCATGTGGCCAAATCTCTCATCTTCCCAGCTTCAGCTCCTATCAATAAAAGTCATTCCTTTGTCTCTTCTTCCTTTAGAGACTTACAGAAAAAAAATTTATTTTATGTAGTAAGGATCAATAATGTAGCAGATTTGTATTGTGCTAGTTTAGCTAAGCTAGAACTATATGTCTCAGAATTCCCTTTTCAGAGTACCTGTGGGTATGTGTGGGATTTAGGATGAGAAACAGTAGCCATATTCATTTTACATTTGGGAAATTGGTTTTAGGGTAAGAAAATGTGTTGTGATTCAGAACACATTCTCACAAGTATCCTGTGTTACCTTATTGAAGTGTGGCAGCCTTGCCTGTGAATCCTCCATCTCTTTCCTAATCCTGTACTAGGTGTGTGCTTAGCTCTGTGAGAAAGCAGGCCAACGTCTTCTGTAGAACAGCAACATCATTGAAGGTGGAGGCCTGGACAAGATGCGAAGAACAAACCTGCCAATCTAAATGAATAGGTTATAGCTCATCTTTGTGGGCTGCAGTTGGTCCTTGCCATCATTTCACATGTATCTTCCCTTCCTGACTACGTATTTTGTATCAGATGAGAAAGCTACAGCTTCACATAAACTGTTCAGTGAGCTACCACAATTGCAGAAGGATGAATCTTTTTAATAGATCAATATCCATGTGTATATATAAAGATATATATATATGCACATAATGCATTTTTGGCCCAGCCATTTCATTCTTTCTGGAGCTATTAGTAATTGCTCTGCTCTTCTCAAGTACCGTATTGGACACATCCAACCTGGGGGCTCATCTTCTGGTGTCACATTTTTTGCTTTTTAATATTGTTCATGGAGTTCTAGCCGCAAGAATACTGGAGTGAGTGGCCGTTTCCTCCTCCCGTGGACCATGTTTTGTCAGAACACTTCACTTGAACCCATCCATCTTGGGTGCTACACAGCATGGCTCATAGCTTCTTTGAGTTACACAAGCCCCTTCTCCATGACAAGGATGTGATCCATGAAGGGAATATCCAGGAGATATGGAGGACAAAGGAGCTTAGCGTGCTACAATCAATGGGGGTCACAAAGAGTTGCACATGACTTAGTGACTGAACAACAACAATATAGGCTTATATGTGTGCATACATACAGAGAAGGCAATGGCACCCCACCCCAGTACTTTTGCCTGGAAAATCCCATAGACGGAGTAGCCTGGTGGGCTGCAGTCCATGGGGTCGCTAAGAATCGGACACGCTGAGCGACTTCACTTTCACTTTTCACTTTGATGCATTGGAGAAGGAAATGGCAATCCACTCCAGTGTTCTTGCCTGGAGAATCCCAGGGATGGGGGAGCCTGGTGGGCTGCTGTCTATGGGGTCGCACAGAGTCGAACAGGACTGAAGTGACTTAGCAGCAGCAACAGCAGTGCATACATATATGTCTCCACACATATATGTACACAGGTGTATACATCTTTGTAAGTTAAGTTCATTTCAGTTGCTCAGTCATGTCCGACTCTTTGCAGCCCCATGAATTGCAGCACGCTAGGCCTCCCTGTCCATCACCAGTTCCCGGAGTTCACTCACACTCATGTCCATCGAGTCGGTGATGCCATCCAGCCATCTCATCCTCTGTCATCCCCTTCTCCTGCCCCCAATCCCTCCCAACATCAGAGTCTTTTCCAATGATTCAACCCTTCACATGAGGTGGCCAAAGTACTGGAGTTTCAGCTTTAGCATTATTCTTTCCAAAGAACACCCAGAACTGATCTCCTTTAGAATGGATTGGTTGGATCTCCTTGTAGTCCAAGAGACTCTCAAGAGTCTTCTCCAACACCACAGTTCAAAAGCATCAATTCTTCGGCACTCAGCCTTCTTCACAGTCCGACTCTCACATCCATACATGACTACTGGAAAAACCATGGCCTTGACTAGATGGACCTTTGTTGGCAAAGTAATGTCTCTGCTTTTCAATATGCTATCTAGGTTGATCATAACTTCCTTCCAAGGAGTAAGTGTCTTTTAATTTCATGGCTGCAGTCACCATCTGCTGTGATTTTGGAGCTCCCAAAATAAAGTCTGACACTGTTTCCACTGTTTCCCCATCTATTTGCCATGAAGTGATGGGACCAGATGCCATGATCTTAATTTTCTGAGTGTTAAGCTTTAAGCCAACTTTTTCACTTTCTTCTTTCACTTTCATTGAGAAGCTTTTTAGTTCGTCTTTGATTTCTCCCATAAGGGTGGTGTCATCTGCATATCTGAGGTTATTGATATTTCTCCCAGCAATTTTGATTCCAGCTTGTGCTTCTCCAGCCCAGCATTTCTCATGATGTTTGTTTCTCACGATCTTTGTAAGTAGGTATGTGCATATATGTATATGTAAAAAGTTATTTACTTTGGTTCCTTCAGCTTGTTTTCTACTTGCCAACATACCATACTTTTAACCAAGATGCTTACTGAACTCTCCATGCCTGGATAACTCCTTACCCTTCTTTCAGCCTGAGCTCATTGTTCCTTTTCCTTGAGAAACCTTTCTCAACCTCTTCAATTTTTTTTTTTTTAATGGCATTGTATTCTGCTGTGTTTTCCTATTTCCTAGAAATTTTCACTATTTAACTTATGCTTTAATATCAATTGAATTTGTTTTCAGTTTTCTGAAAAAAAATATGAAAACTACCGTCTTTTAGTTTTCTCTAATAGATGTTAGGTTATAAAAGGAGAGGAACAATATCTGTCTTGTTTGTCATTTCTTAGAGCCTACTTTGATGCCTGGAGTACATTAAGTGTGCAGTATGTATTAATTAAATGAATGAATATCTATTTCATAACTTCTCCTTTCTTCATTACTTTCTCCGCCCATTACTCTTGGTCTAATACATGCTTCCACTAATGTGCACAAAGATGTGTGTATGTATGTTCCTTCTATACCAGTAACTGTCCCTGTTAAACATAGCACCTGGAACCTATTAGTTTCCAAAGCAGCTTCCCCTCTACCCTCATATAAAACCTACTTCTTTTGACATCACGCTACTCAGCTATTACCCCTTTATCTCTCCTCAGTCTGTTTATCTCCTGACTATATGTCTGGTTCCCACAATATCACTTTCCAGAACTAGACCTTCATTGTGTCAGATGTTCATTTACACATGCATAGATGCAATAGATATTTGTTGAGTCCTTACTATGTGCCAGATCCTGTGATTGAGTAATGAAGGTCTGAATTTCCCTATTCTCCAAGATCTGGGATGAAATCTTGATTCCTTTTAATCTAAGCAAGAACAAGTGCTAGGAGATTTCCCTTCTACACCCACTGCACTCTCTGGCTACCCAAAGAATCTTACTGATTCTTACAGCTATCAGAAGCTTTTGAAGAGGATGAGGTGGAATGGAAGTATTTGGATGAGCTGAGAAAGTCTTGAAACACAGATGCCTATGAAATCCTATGTAGTTAGCTATTGACGTGTGCTTTCAGCAGAGAGACATGGGCCCTATGCTACCTCCTCAACACAGGCAGAGCTATTCTCACAGTATTCTCTCTTGTGATTCTGTAGCTCAGCTATTCATCTGCTTTCTTCCTAATCTGCTAATCATCTCTAATATGACAAGCTTTCACTGATTATGCTTTTGTTTTGATGATTAATTTTTACTAGAAACTCTGCCTTTTATAAACCATAACTGTTCATTTCCACAACTGTATTTATTTATTTTAATTAAAAGTGCTCCAAGAAGCTAATTTACAGCTAAAAGGCTAAATATTGATTCTTTTTTTTTTTTTCTCTCTCTTTTCACAAAACATGTATCACAGCACTTGTGGGTGGCTCTAGTGCCTTAGGGAGAAAGTCACAGCAAAGAAACTCTAAAAAAAAAAAGNTTTTAATTTCATGGCTGCAGTCACCATCTGCTGTGATTTTGGAGCTCCCAAAATAAAGTCTGACACTGTTTCCACTGTTTCCCCATCTATTTGCCATGAAGTGATGGGACCAGATGCCATGATCTTAATTTTCTGAGTGTTAAGCTTTAAGCCAACTTTTTCACTTTCTTCTTTCACTTTCATTGAGAAGCTTTTTAGTTCGTCTTTGATTTCTCCCATAAGGGTGGTGTCATCTGCATATCTGAGGTTATTGATATTTCTCCCAGCAATTTTGATTCCAGCTTGTGCTTCTCCAGCCCAGCATTTCTCATGATGTTTGTTTCTCACGATCTTTGTAAGTAGGTATGTGCATATATGTATATGTAAAAAGTTATTTACTTTGGTTCCTTCAGCTTGTTTTCTACTTGCCAACATACCATACTTTTAACCAAGATGCTTACTGAACTCTCCATGCCTGGATAACTCCTTACCCTTCTTTCAGCCTGAGCTCATTGTTCCTTTTCCTTGAGAAACCTTTCTCAACCTCTTCAATTTTTTTTTTTTTAATGGCATTGTATTCTGCTGTGTTTTCCTATTTCCTAGAAATTTTCACTATTTAACTTATGCTTTAATATCAATTGAATTTGTTTTCAGTTTTCTGAAAAAAAATATGAAAACTACCGTCTTTTAGTTTTCTCTAATAGATGTTAGGTTATAAAAGGAGAGGAACAATATCTGTCTTGTTTGTCATTTCTTAGAGCCTACTTTGATGCCTGGAGTACATTAAGTGTGCAGTATGTATTAATTAAATGAATGAATATCTATTTCATAACTTCTCCTTTCTTCATTACTTTCTCCGCCCATTACTCTTGGTCTAATACATGCTTCCACTAATGTGCACAAAGATGTGTGTATGTATGTTCCTTCTATACCAGTAACTGTCCCTGTTAAACATAGCACCTGGAACCTATTAGTTTCCAAAGCAGCTTCCCCTCTACCCTCATATAAAACCTACTTCTTTTGACATCATGCTACTCAGCTATTACCCCTTTATCTCTCCTCAGTCTGTTTATCTCCTGACTATATGTCTGGTTCCCACAATATCACTTTCCAGAACTAGACCTTCATTGTGTCAGATGTTCATTTACACATGCATAGATGCAATAGATATTTGTTGAGTCCTTACTATGTGCCAGATCCTGTGATTGAGTAATGAAGGTCTGAATTTCCCTATTCTCCAAGATCTGGGATGAAATCTTGATTCCTTTTAATCTAAGCAAGAACAAGTGCTAGGAGATTTCCCTTCTACACCCACTGCACTCTCTGGCTACCCAAAGAATCTTACTGATTCTTACAGCTATCAGAAGCTTTTGAAGAGGATGAGGTGGAATGGAAGTATTTGGATGAGCTGAGAAAGTCTTGAAACACAGATGCCTATGAAATCCTATGTAGTTAGCTATTGACGTGTGCTTTCAGCAGAGAGACATGGGCCCTATGCTACCTCCTCAACACAGGCAGAGCTATTCTCACAGTATGCTCTCTTGTGATTCTGTAGCTCAGCTATTCATCTGCTTTCTTCCTAATCTGCTAATCATCTCTAATATGACAAGCTTTCACTGATTATGCTTTTGTTTTGATGATTAATTTTTACTAGAAACTCTGCCTTTTATAAACCATAACTGTTCATTTCCACAACTGTATTTATTTATTTTAATTAAAAGTGCTCCAAGAAGCTAATTTACAGCTAAAAGGCTAAATATTGATTCTTTTTTTTTTTTTCCTTCTCTTTTCACAAAACATGTATCACAGCACTTGTGGGTGGCTCTAGTGCCTTAGGGAGAAAGTCACAGCAAAGAAACTCTAAAAAAAAAAAAAGAATATTAATATACTTCAATATACAATGTCACCACTTTCACTTTATGTTTGGTAACATTGTGCCATAGTCCAGCTAAGGCTGAAGAACATGAAGCTGGTCTGACAAAAATCTTCACAGTTGTGTGAACTCTTCTTGCAGAATTCAGCTTTCAAGGTGGACAGCAGAGTTCAGGATTAATTGAGACTCAGGTTTCTCTAGGTAATTAGGCCTAAAGATAAGCACTGTGAGTGAGAGAGTAATTTAGATGATCCTTGCAGTCCAAGAAATGCGAAACGGCAAAATGGTTGTCTGAGGAGGCCTTACAAACAAGTGAGATATGAATTGAAAAGTGTAGATACAAAGTTACTATTATGCGTGAATCCAACTATTTTGACAATGAGGAGAAAAATAGCAAAACTTAATTAGCCTTTTGTTTGTTTACTGGGAAATCGTAAATCATTCAAAGGGTTGTTTTAACTAAAATGGTTAGTTTTTCATGCCATCCATGAATATGAAATGGTGAGACTATGTATATCAATCTCAAATGACTAATGACATTCTTTTTACCCTCCAAAGTTAAAAAATTTATTGGTTCATGATTTTGAAATATTAAAGTGATTTTCAATTCTGGCTTTGAAAAAAAAAAAAGAAGAGAAGCAAAAGGCAAAGTAGAAAAAGAAAGATATATCCATCTGAAAGCAGAGTTCAAAAGAATAGCAAGGAGAAATAAGAAAGTCTTCCTAAGTGAACAATGTAAAAAAAAAAAAATAGAGGAAAACAATAGAATGGGAAAGACTTGAATCACTTCAAGAAAATCAGAGATACTAAGGCAACATTTCATGCAAAGATGGGTACAATAAAAGACAGAAACAGTATAGACCTAACAGAAGCAGAAGATGTTAAGAAGAGATGGCTATATATACAGAAGAGGTACACAAAAAACGATCTTAATGACCCAGATAACCAGGGTGGTATAATCGCTCACCTTGAGCCAGATATCCTGGAGTGCCAAGTTAAGTGGGTCTTAGGAAGCATCACTATGAACAAAGCTAGTGGAGGTGGTGCAATTTCAACTGAGCTATTTCAATTCCTAAAAGATGATGCTATTAAAGGAATACACTCAATATGCTAGCAAATTTGGAAAACTCAGAAGTGGCCATAGGATTGGGAAAAGGCTGTTCTTATTCCAATCCCAAAGAAAGGCAATGCCAAAGAATGTTCAAACTACCACACAATTGCACTCATGGCACACGCTAGCAAAGTAATGCAAAAATCCTCCAAGCTTGGCTTCAACAGTACATGAATGAAGAACTTCCAGATATTCAAGGTGGATTTAGAAAAGGCAGAGAGGATCAGAGATCAAACACCAACATTCATTGGATCATCAAAAAGGCAAGAAAATTACAGAAAAACATCTACTTCTGCATCATTGACTACAGTAAACCCTTTGACTGAGTGGATCACAGCAAACTGTGGAAAATTCTTAAAGAGATGGGAATACCAGACCACCTTACCTGCCTCTTGAGAAATCTGTATGCAGGTCAAGAAGCAACAGTTAGAACTGGACATGGAACAACAGACTGGTTCCAAATAGGAAAAGGAGTACATCAAGGCCATATATTGTCACCCTGCTTATTTAACTTATATGCAGAATATATCATGTGAAATACTGGGCTGGATGAAGCACAAGCTGGAATGTGAAATACTGGGCTGGATGAAGCACAAGCTGGAATCCAGATTGCCGGGAGAAATATCAATAATCTCAGATTATACCACCTTTGTGGCAGAAAGTGAAGAGGAACTAAAGAGCTTCTTGATGAAAGTGAAAGAGGAGAGTGAAAAAGCTAGCTTAAAACTCAACCATATAAAAACAAAGATCAAGGCATCTGTCCCATCATTTCATGGCAAATAGATGGGGAAACAATGAAAACAGTGAAACTTCATTTCTTGGGCTCCAAAATCACTGCAAGTGGTGACTGCAGCCATGAAATTAAAAGACGTTTACTCCTTGGAAGAAAAGCTATGGCCAACCCGGACATCATATTTAAAAACACAGACATTAATTTGCTGACAAAAGTCTGTCTAGTCAAAGCTATGCTTTTTCCAGTAGCCATGTATAGATGTGAGAGCTAGACCATAAAGAAAACCGAGGGCCAAAGAACTTACACTTTTGAACTGTGTTGTTGGAGAAGACTCTTGAGAGTTGCTTAAACTGCAAGAAGATCCAACTAGTTCATCCTAAAGGAAATCAGTCCTGAAAATTCACTGGAGAGACAGATGCTGAAGCTGAAGCTCCAATATTTTGGCCACCTGTTCCAAAGAACTGACTCATTGGAAAAGACCCTGATGCTGGGAAAGATTTAAGACAGGAGGAGAAGAAGACAATAAACGATGAGATGGTTGGATGGCATCACTGACTCAATGGACCTGAGTTTGAGCAAGCTCTGAAAGTTGGTGATGGACAGGGAAGCCTGGCCTGTTGCAATCCATGGAGTTGCAAAGAGTTGGACATGAATGAGTGACTGAACTGAACTGAACTGAACTGATGCAGTCCAAGATGAATAGAGAAGTAGAATAGGCCAAGACAAACAGAGAGACTGGCAGTGAATGAAACATTCAATAAACTGACTGTTTCCATACATCTAAAAATATGTTAGTAGACATGACAGAATTAGAAATGTGAATGAGTAGTAATGATTTAGAAAATAATGGTTAAAAGATCTGACAAGGACAGTTCAGGATCTAAGGAGATGGTCATGGGTT
Source organism: Oreotragus oreotragus (assembly GCA_006410675.1). NCBI lineage: Eukaryota > Metazoa > Chordata > Mammalia > Artiodactyla > Bovidae > Oreotragus > Oreotragus oreotragus. Next base: position 321,786 of record SJYX01000458.1, read on the forward strand.
TGAATGGATAAAGTAAAATAGAGGAAATGATCATTGTAGCTTGAGGAGAAAAAGAAAGCATGAAATTAATATGGATGATTATTATTACTTACTTAATTTTCTCCCTGTTAAGATTTAAATTCTGTAAAGAGAGGTGTCATACCAGTCTACATAATATTCCTAGCTCCCAGAACAATGCTTGATGCATGATTGACAATCAAAAAAATATGTAGTTGAGACTTCCGTGATGGTTCAGTGGCTAGGATCTTGCACTTCCATTGCTGAGGGTGCCAGTTTGATATCTGTTGGGGAAACTAAGATCCCACGAGCCACACTGTGTGGCCAAAACCCCCCACAAATTTGTTGGAAATAATAAATAATAAATAGATGGTTTCCACATAGACATTGAAGACACTTAATGCCTTCTATTTTAGCTATATCTAGTCAAACGATGTAAAAACATTTTGTCTGGCTCATTGGACTTTGCAGGACCTTCATCTTCTGCTTGGAAAAATATAAGTTTAAACCTCATCTTGCTAGATTGTATTAATTGTTTGAGTTTCAGTTTATTCATCAGTTCTTACAGGGAGTCTTTCCACTGTGTTTTAGTTAGATGGCTTTGTATTTTCATAGAATCTTGGACTTACTCTAATCTTGGACTCACTTTAATGCAATTTCATATTTCAATCTGCCTCTTTTAGTAGACTGAAATCCCAAACAGATTAAGGACCATGTCTTACTCATCATTACTTTCTTCACTCACTATGAAAGAAACAAATTAAAACAAGTTACCATTTGCTGCTCTCCTAGTGGCAAAACAAACTTAGTTTTTTATATTGCCCAGTCTCAATGAAGAGGCATAGAAATAAATTCTCAAACACCATAAATGTTAGGGTGTGTGCTGCTTAGCTGCTCAGTTGTGCTTGACTTTTTGAGACTCCATGAACTGCACCCCACTAGGCTCCTCTGTCCATGGGATTCTTCAGACAAGAATACTGGAATGGGTTGGCATTTCTCTCTCCAGAGATCAAACTCACAAGTGCTATGTCTTTTGCATGGCAAGCAGATTCTTTACCTGTTGAGCCATTGGGGAAGCAGATGTAAGGTAGAATTTGTGTAATATCTGCAGAGGATAAATTGACATCTTCAATCAAAATTTAAAATGGAAATATTGTTTAATTTTAAAGTGAAAGTGAAAGTGAAGTCGCTCAGTTGTGTATGACTCTTTGCGACCTCATGGACTGTAGACTACCAGGCTCCTCCGTCCATGGGATTCTCCAGGCAAGAGTACTGGAGTGGGTTGCCATTTCCTTCTCCAGGAGATCTTCCCAACTCAGGGATTGAACCCGGGTCTCCTGCATTGCAGGCAGATTCTTTGCTATCTGAACCACCAAGGAAGCCCTATGTAGATAACAAAGTAGTGCAAGGTTTAAAATAAAAATGGCAAACCCAGAGATATAACCCAGGTCTCCAGGTCTCCCATATTACAAGTAGATTCTTTACCATTTAAGCCACTAGGGAAGCCTCCCAAATGACACAAACAAGATCAAAAATATACACACTTTCAGCACCTTCAAGATTTTCCATAGAAACATATCACTATCTCTTGCATTCTATTTAATGTTTACATGGAAAATCATATATGAATACATCATAATCATATGCCCATTTGCCATTTTTATTTGAATATGAATGATTGGTGAGTTATGCAATCAATAATTTTCATCATTTTTTATTTTATACTACTCTTTATTGCTTTATTCTTTTAAACCTTGTAATACTTTGCTTACTTTAATTCCCTCAGATTTCACAACATATTTATCCATTTCTTCAGTTCTTCTTTGGCTTTTAGAATTCTTATTCAAATATCTGCAGCAAATATTTCTTGCCTTCATCACTCTTTAAGGCCAAGCCTCCTCATCAAGTGCTGATTTTTGTCTCCTAGTTCATCAAGGAAACAAAGGTAATTATTGTCCAAAATGGATTTACTTCAAACATTACTCCCACCTCCTACTAGAAGAGCGCCCATCTTTTTCTCTAGTTCTAGGGGAAGGCAATGGCACCCCACCTCAGTACTCTTTCCTGGAAAATCCAATGGACGGAGTAGCCTGGTGGGCTGCAGTCCATGGGGTCGCTAACAGTCAGACAGACTGAGTGACTTCACTTTCACTTTTCTCTTTCATGCATTGGAGAAGGAAATGGCAACCCACTCCAGTATTCTCGCCTGGAGAATCCCAGGGATGGGGGAGCCTGGTGGGCTGCCGTCTATGGGGTCACACAGAGTCAGACACAACTGAAGTGACTTAGCAGCAGCAGCAGGGGACAAAGGACCCTCCCCCTGCTCAGTGTCTGCTTTGTATCTGACCTACCTCTTAAATTAATTCCTTTCTCTCTCTCCCCTAGACCTTACACAATAAGCATGCTGTAGTGTCTTCCTTCCTAAAGAAACATATATATAAGATTAATAAATAGTATCTTCTGATCTTGAGTCAGTACCTATTTACTGAGCCTAAAGTACATGGTACATGCCAACTCCATTTTTCTGATCAATAATTATTTCTCAATTCACTGACATGTGGTTTTAGTTATCAATAATCAACTGAAACTTTTCTCTAAAAATCACTAAAGCACATATTTCAAACTTGAGTGGAATAAAACCATGTCTATTCTATCTTCTCCTACCATGCCAAACACTGTTTACCATTCATCCCTGCTAGAAGACCTCTACTCCCTTAACTTCTGTTATTCTTGGACTTCTGACCATTCTTTCCCAGTCTGTTTATAGATCTTTTATCTTTGACCAATCCTTCAAATAAATGCAACATAGTAGTCATTGGTATATTTCTTTAGGCTCACACAATATTTTTAAAAGTTTTAAATAATTACCAGTATTTAATACTTGTTAGATTTCATATCAAAATTTTGAATTTATAGTTTTTCTTGAGAAATGACACTATGTGATATTACCACTGTGTCCGAATTCCTCCAAGCCAAAAATTGGCAGAACATTGTAAACACTGCCTTTCCACACAATTCATGCACATCTACTTCTCATTCATCCTGATGTGCCACCAACCTACTTCAGACAGGTGTTAAGGAAACCCTAAACATACCAGTCCATCCTAAAGGAGCTCAGTCCTGGGTGTTCATTAGAAGGACTGATGCTAAGGCTGAAGCTCCAATACTTTGGCCACCTCATGCGAACAGTTGACTCATTGGAAAACTCTCTGATGCTGGGAGGGATTGGGGGGCAGAAGGAGAAGGGGACTACAGAGGATGAGATGGTTGGATGGTATCACCGACTTGATGGACATGAGTTTGAGTGAACTCTGGGAGTTGGTGATGGACAAGGAGGCCTGGCATGCTGTGATTCATGGGGTCACAAAGAGTCAGACACACCTGAGTGACTGAATTGAACTGAGCTGAACTGAAACATATCACTAATGCAACACTACAATAAAAATATTTCAGCATTCTCTTTATATGATATTTTAATATTTTTACATATAAATTATATCCCAATACTATATTTTCAATTTCTAGAAGTTCTTTTTTATTCTTTGACATATTCTATTTTTTTCACTGTCATACATTTATTTTATTCTTTGATGTATTCTATTTTTTCAGTCATATATTTCATTTATTTTTATTTTTAATGAATTTCATGACTTTAAATTTTTGCTTTTTATTTTGTATTTCTCCATTATCTGAAGTTCTCAGGAGGCCCTAACTTTCTGCTTATCTTATCTGCTGACTTTTTGTCATGATTGAATTTTTTTCACATGTAGTGTGACTTTCAGTTTTGTGTGCATCTCCAGTGAAACTTTTTCTGCAAAACTGTGTAAAACTTATGTGGAGGAATGTCTCTCTAAGCACAGCTTTTTCTTCTTCCAAAGTTCAAAGTATATAACTGTCCTGAAGCAACTTTTTATGCTGAAAACAAAAAGTGGTTCTGAGACAAGTTTTGATTTCTTGTCTTGGGTCATTCCAGGATTACATTGTAGGAAAATATCAGTACACAGCCAAAAAACAGACCTCTGTATTAGTAGGCCTATGGTTTAAAATTCTCAGGGAGAGCATTCTTTTTTCTTCCACTACACAATTTCAATGTGGAAACACTTAAGGTTTCTTACTATTTTCCTTGGACATATATATTCTAGTCTACTTTACAAAGGGTATGTTTGAACAGGTCTCAATTCCTGTTCCTAGTGTTAACTCACAACCTCTGAGCTTACAAAGAGCTGGCACAGAAACTACTTACCTGTTCTCCACCATGCTCACCTCTTTTTACTTTACTTCAAGTGTTTTCCTTATTTTCTGGGGCATATACCTAGCTATATATTTAAAAAGTTGCTTGCTATATGACATCTACTTTTTTGAGGCATACTGTAGGAAAGAATATTTTCAGTTTGCTCAGTCACGTCTAATTCTTTGTGACCCTACAGAATGTAGCCCACCAGGCTTCATGAATTTTCCAGTCAAGAATACTGGAGTGGGTTGCCATTTTTTCCTCCAAGGGATCTTCCCTACCCAGGAATTGAACCTGTGTCTCCTATGTCTCCCAAATTGGCAGGCAGATTCTTTACCACTGAGGTACCTAGGAAGCCCTCAGTTTGTTTAGTCCACTATATTTGCAGAAATAGAAATCCACATTTAAAATTTACATTAACATAGTATTGGTTTAATAATTTACAAATCTCAAAAAAAGACATAAAATAATAATTTAGAAAAGAATGCATTATTTCATGATTGATATAAAAAAATTTGACCCTCTCCAAAATATTTTTTCTAGTTTTTAGTAATATAGTTGAATATGCTTAATTATTTTTAAAATTCAGTTTAAATCTTATGAAAAAATTACCTAAAGATCTAATAAGAAATTTAATTTGTTTTAATATTTATGTGGCTGCCATACCTGGAAAAAAATTCTCCTAAAGATTTATAAGTTGATGGAAAAATATACCTTTATTAAATAATTTTATTTTCCTCTCAAAATTATTCTAAAATTGATTTTTAAAATTTCATTATTAAGTGGTGCTGGGAAAACTGGTCAACCCCAGTAAAAGAATGAAACTAGAACACTTTCTAATACCATACACAAAAATAAACTCAAAATGGATTAAAGATCTAAATGTAAGAACAGAAACTATAAAACTCCTAGAGGAAAACATAGGCAAAACACTCTCTTACATAAATTACATCAGGATCTTCTATGACCCACCTCCCAGAGTAATGAAAATAAAAGCAAAAATAAACAAATGGGACCTAATTAAACTTAAAAGCTTTTGCACAATGAAGGAAGCTATAAGCAGGGTGAAAAGACAGCCTTCAGAATGGGAGAAAATAATAGTAAACGAAGCAACAGACAAAGAATTAATCTCAAAAATATGCAAGCAACTTATACAGCTCAATTCCAGAAAAATAAACAACCCAATAAAAAAATGAGTTGTTTTCAAAGAACTAAACAGACATTTCTCCAAAGAAGACACACAGATGGCTAACAAACACATAAAAAGAAAAGTTATTTATTTCTTTTTATTGAATATATATGACAGGATGGATGCTAACTAAATTTATTGTGGTAAGCATTTAACAATATATGTAAGTCAAAGCTTTATATTGTACACCTTAAATTCATAGGGTGATTTTGTCAATTACTATATCTCAATAAAAGTAGTCTACAAAACCTTAAAAAAAAAATTAGGGCAGAAATAAATGCAAAAGAAACAAAAGAGACCATAGCAAAAATCAACAAAGCCAAAAGCTGGTTTTTTTGAAAAGATAAATAAAATTGACAAACCATTAGCCAGACTCATCAAGAAACAAAGGGAGAAAAATCAAATCAATAAAATCAGAAATGAAAATGGAGAGATCACAACAGACAACACAGAAATACAAAGAATCATAAGAGACTACTATCAACAATTATATGCCAATAAATTGGACAACGTGGAAGAAATGGACAAATTCTTAGAAAAATACAACTTTCCAAAACTGAACCAGGAAGAAATAGAAAATCTTAACAGACCCAT
>SJYX01000458.1:327852-398489 GCA_006410675.1 Oreotragus oreotragus
TACTATCAGCAATTATATGCCAATAAATTGGACAACGTGGAAGAAATGGACAAATTCTTAGAAAAATACAACTTTCCAAAACTGAACCAGGAAGAAATAGAAAATCTTAACAGACCCATCACAAGCACGGAAATTGAAACTGTAATCAGAAATCTTCCAGCAAACAAAAGCCCAGGTCCAGATGGCTTCACAGCTGAATTCTACCAAAAATTTCGAGAAGAGCTAACACCTATCCTACTCAAACTCTTCCAGAAAATTGCAGAGGTGGTGATGGACAGGGAGGCCTGGCGTGCTGCAGTTCACAGGATCGCAAAGAGTCGGACACGACTGAGCGACTGAACATTTTTTTTTTTTTGCTGCTTTGCGTTCTACTTCTTTACTCGTCAAGTAATATTTTACTGCCTGTCGTACGTTAGTTATAATACGTTATAAAAGTAGTTCTGGCTTATTTTAGCTTCTTGCAAAGAATAAAATTTGCTCTGTGAACACTTGTGTTATTGGGAAATCAACTTGCTATTCTGGAGTTTGTTAAAGGTTTGTTCGGGCAGCTCTTGTTCAGTTTTGTCCTTATTCCTGGGCTGTAGGCATGGCCGGTCAGATATCTTGGCTGAAGGTCGTGAATGTTCACCAAGGTCTCCGTGTTCCAGCCGAAATCACATCTAATCTCCTTCTGACTACAGAGCAGCTTCTGAAATCTCTGCTCCTCCCTCCAGCTTGCCAGCAATTATTCTCTTTTAGTCCCCATGGAGTCTTCCTATGCAAGCATCGAGTAGGAACTGGCCAAACAAGTGGAATTTTCAGCAGACTTTTAGGAATTCTTTGCAACTCTCCCCTTACCGGGATATTTTTTGCCCAATAGGAGCCACTTGGGCAATTTAAAATTGTAACCTCTGTTTTTAACATCCAGAGAGACCGTCATTCTCTTGGGCTCTATTTCTCCTCTTCATAAGTTTTGAAAAATTCTCTTAACAAGACATCTGGGGCCAATGGTTTCTGCTTTCAAGGACGGTGGACATGTGTTGGTTACTGTCTTAGATCTGTAAACAACATTTTTACCTAGAGTTTTTCAGGTTTAATGGTTGTGTATGGTGAATTAGTGAGTAGGTGATATCAGCTACGCTGTTGTGGCTCCATAAAAATATTTCTAACAGCTGTTATAATAGAATATTTGTTAGATGTCGGTGATTTACATGTCTTACTTGGTTTAGTCCTTACCAAAAAGATTCTGTAAACTATATCAAGAGGGACTTTCCTGGCAGTCCAGTGATTAAGACTTCACCTTCCAATGCAGAGAGTATGAGTTTGATTCCTGCTTGGGGAGCTAAGATCTCACATACCTAGTGGCCAAAAATCCAAATCATAAAACAGAAGGAATATTGTAAAAAATTAAATAAAGACATTTAAAAATGGTCCACATCAAAAAAGTATTCAAAAAAAATCAAGAATACATATCATCAGCATGACTTTTCAGTGTTCATGTTGACTTTGCTTGTGTAGTTTTAACATTAAACATTTTATCCTGTAATATTTGGAACACAGAAAGGAATGAATGCCTATATCATATATATAAATATGGATGAATGATAATAAAATGTCCACCTGTAATGCCCCTCACATCTTTTGTCTCCATCAAGGGTTAAAATACTGTTTTGTAAATCCACTTTCAGCAGAAAATGCATTTAAAGATTTATTTGCATTTTTTTTTTACTTATGTTATCAATACTCTTATAGAAAAATGGAGTTTTGAGATGAGTTTGAAATCCATAAATTATTTGTATATCTAATCTGTGTACCTACTAGAATTTTCTAAGTATGTGTCTCACCATCTTCTGTAAATCAGCTCTTAAAATTCCATGCTTTTCAAAGATAAAATGATTGAGCTCAGGCAGAGCGGGAAAACAAATATTTAGTGAAATACCATAGGTTCTTTTCACTGAATTCTAATCTTTGCAAATGATGCCTATAAACAATTGCAAATCTTTAAAAGAACATTCTTACTTAAATTCATTATTAGTTAGATATGTAAGTTATGAAGCAATAAAAATGAGCATGGGAGATTTATTCCAAGATAGAGAAATGTGATTTTTCTAGCCCTAGAATCTTAAACGGACTTTTTTTCCGCCTTCATTTCTTTGTTACTGTGCTGCTTTCATTATAAGTGTAAACTGGTTTCAAAGAGACTATGCAAATCACCTTTTCCTGTTTATTTTTGAATGGAAAATCTTAATTATTGTTATTTGTTATATATCTCAATTTAATGAGACTTAGATATAGATGTGTATCATACCCTGCAACATTGTAATTAATTAATCATTAAGAGTGACAAATATGTGTCTATAGTTGTTTTCTAGTTTTTTCAGTTTTAGAATACTTATTTCTATATTTATGAATGGTGCGTCATAAATGATATCTACTCCTATCTGTGAATCACATTTTAAGCTCAAACATATCTGGCTTTTAAATGATTTGTTAGTGTGATTTGATATTCTTGAAACTGATACAGAATTTGTCGGAGAAGGCGATGGCACCCCACTCCAGTACTCTTGCCTGGAAAATCCCATGGATGGAGGAGCCTGGTAGGCTGCGGTCCATGGGGTCGCGAAGAGTCGGACACGACTGAGTGAGTTCCCTTTCACTTTTCACTTTCATGCATTGGAGAAGGAAATGGCAACCCACTCCAGTGTTCTTGCCTGGAGAATCCCAGGGACGGGGGAGCCTGGTGGGCTGCCATCTATGGGGTCACAGAGTCGGACACGACTGAAGCGACTTAGCAGCAGCAGCAGTGAAATGTCATTAAAACTCACTCACAAGAGGCGAAGTAGCCACTGCTCAGCCCCAGTGCGACTTCCCCATCTCCACCTCTTAGAACACAGTCAGGGTAACTGATGAAAAAGAGATACTCTCCTAACTACCATCATCAAAGATGAGAAACCTAAGCCTGGGCTAGTGGAGGCATGGTGGTAGTGGGAGGCTTCGGTTAGATAGTATTCTTTGTACAGTTGCCAGACTTCTGGTAAACATGTAAATAGGAGTAAAGAACGTAATCAAATACTTGTCATTGTTAATAAATGAATCAGACGGAAAGGGTGAATATATGTCCATCAGAGTCAGAGCTCCCTTTGCTTTGAATCTGTTAGTTAATGGAGTGCTATAGTGTGTAAGACATTGGACTAGATTTTTCATCTTCAAAGATAAAATATTCTTTGCGTAAAGAAACGGATCTTGTTACATGGCAGCCTGGAAGGGACAGCAGTTTGGGGAGGATGGATACATGTGTATGTATGGCTGAGTCCAACTATCACATTGTTAATTGGCTATACCCCAATACAAAGTAAAAGGTCTTTTAAAAATGTGAAAGAAAGAAACTGATCATCTGGTGGAATAGATGGTCAGCTAGAAAGACTATTAGAATTAAGTAAATATTCACCTAACTCAAATTGAGTTGGAGAACAGCAGTCAAAGAGATTTTAAGAGTCACTCATACCCGAGTTGCACCTCAGAGTTAGTTGGGTCAGCTAGGCTAAGATGCAAGTGGGACAGCTTTTCTGACAAAGGGATTAGTTAGTGCAAAGGGATGAAAGCTTGGAAAATGGCTTGTATGGGCAATCTTAAACAGTTCTACATAGCTTGGAAAACTGAGTGATTTTAAGGGAATGGTGAGAGGAGGCTTGGAAGGATAAAAGACCTGCCAGGTAAAGGGTTCATAACTGATAAGTTTAAAGATAGCCTTCAAAGGATTTTAGGCAGAATTATGATGTGATCAGATTTTTATTATTTATAACCAGTATTTTCATCGCTATGGAGGAAATAGGATAGAAGAAGACAGACTTTAGAGAGACTACAAGATTGTTTCAGTACTTTGGGGCCCAAGGTATTATGCTGACAGTGGCAGTTTGAGTGGAATATTCGGATAAAGAGGTAGAAGCAGGGGGTGCTAGCAATATTTTGAATGTTGGGATAAGGCATTATGGATGATGCCAAAGTGTGGAAATTGGTCACTAGATCTCTCCGTTTGGATATAGCTCAACTCATAACCCAAGGACCTTAAGGTATTAACTCTGTTTCTACTTTCATTTTCCTTTCATATTATCATCCCTTCATACATTCAGGAAGCCTAAATAATTTTTAAAAACCCAGAATTTCATAGAATATTAATTTCAAAGGAAGAATATGATTTCAAAGGCAAAAACCACATTTTAGCAACTTGTGAGGTAACTCATTTCACAAATCTGCCTGATAATTTACTTAAGAAACAAGAATTTTCCCCCTCCACACCAGTTCTCACAGTTTATAACAGTTTGTTGTTGAAGAATACTAAAAAAAAGATGAAAAGAATTGCATCATCAGAGAAATGCTCACACTTCAGTGAAGAGCCAAAGTTGGTCAGATATTGGATTCAGGGAAAATAACCTTTTGTTTCATAGTATTAGCATTTGAAATTTGTCAGTGCTTTTCTTGGTACTTTCAGCAGATTTTTTTTTCTATAACAAAAGTGCTTATAAAAGCATTTCTCCTTTATCTGGGCCACCAAGTCCCTGCCAGTGGCTGCAGTCTGATTTCTAGCAATGCTTAGCCCAAAGAACAGCAAGCCAGTGCAGAGTGACTCCATAAACTCATACTAGCAGAGCGTCTATGATTGGAGGCTGCCAGCGATGGAGTTCCGGTCCTCCCTTCTCTGGAGGCCCAGGATAAAGTCCCATAACGCCTGGGTATCTGCAGGTGGCAGGAGATGTCTGTAAGGCCACCCCTTTTGCCACCCTCTCACCCCTCTTCCTCCTCCTCCTTTCAGGCTGGCTTTCTTTCCTCCCTTTGAAATGTTTGAAGACCTGAGATATTTTCATTTACTCTGTTAGTACTTGGATCTGAAGTTCTATCTCTCTAGTCCATTTTCTGAGAGAAGGGAGTGTCTGATGAAGACTGCCAAGTATATATGCGTGTTTCAACTCTGTGTTCTGTGTTGTGATTTTTGATGGCCATTTTGCTTTGTCTGGCCACCATTTGGTTTAATCCTGCTGCCATTTTGTTAGAACTTGATTTTCTTTCCCTGTGCCTTGAGACCAGGGCCCTTAGGAACACTTATCTAGACCGTCTGTAACTCCTGAGACTGAGGAAAAAATGGGGAAAAGCCTTTAAAATTTTTATTTATTCCAACTGTTTTTATGAACTAGTAAATACCTGATATTAATGTTTGTTTGTTGACCTAATATAAACATGTCTTAGAGTAATTGACTTCCGTGGTGGCTCAGACAGTAAAGCATCTGCCTACAATGTGGGAGACCTGGGTTCAATCCCTGGGTTGGGAATATCTCCTGGAGAAGGGAATGGCAATCCACTCCAGTATTCTTGCCTGGAGAATCCCATGGACGGAGGAGCCTGGTAGTCTACAGTCCGTGAGATGGTAAGAGTTAGACATGACTGAGGGACTTCACTCAGAGGCTGAGTTTGTAATTGGTGGTTGCCAGGGGCTGAGTCTATGATTGGTGGTTGCCAGGGGCTAAATCTGTGATTGGTGGTTGCCAGGGGCTGAGTCTGTGATTGGTGGTTGCCAGGGGCTGAGTCTGATTGGTGGCTGCCAGGGGCTGAGTCTGTGATTGGTGGCTGCCAGGGGCTGAGTCTGTGATTGGTGGCTGCCAGGGGCTGAGTCTGTGATTGGTGGCTGCCAGGGGCTGAGTCTGTGATTGGTGGCTGCCAGGGGCTGAGTCTGTGATTGGTGGCTGCCAGGGGCTGAGTCTGTGATTGGTGGCTGCCAGGGGCTGAGTCTGTGATTGGTGGCTGCCAGGGGCTGAGTCTGTGATTGGTGGCTGCCAGGGGCTGAGTCTGTGATTGGTGGCTGCCAGGGGCTGAGTCTGTGATTGGTGGCTGCCAGGGGCTGAGTCTGTGATTGGTGGCTGCCAGGGGCTGAGTCTGTGATTGGTGGCTGCCAGGGGCTGAGTCTGTGATTGGTGGCTGCCAGGGGCTGAGTCTGTGATTGGTGGCTGCCAGGGGCTGAGTCTGTGATTGGTGGCTGCCAGGGGCTGAGTCTGTGATTGGTGGCTGCCAGGGGCTGAGTCTGTGATTGGTGGCTGCCAGGGGCTGAGTCTGTGATTGGTGGCTGCCAGGGGCTGAGTCTGTGATTGGTGGCTGCCAGGGGCTGAGTCTGTGATTGGTGGCTGCCAGGGGCTGAGTCTGTGATTGGTGGCTGCCAGGGGCTGAGTCTGTGATTGGTGGCTGCCAGGGGCTGAGTCTGTGATTGGTGGCTGCCAGGGGCTGAGTCTGTGATTGGTGGCTGCCAGGGGCTGAGTCTGTGATTGGTGGCTGCCAGGGGCTGAGTCTGTGATTGGTGGCTGCCAGGGGCTGAGTCTGTGATTGGTGGCTGCCAGGGGCTGAGTCTGTGATTGGTGGCTGCCAGGGGCTGAGTCTGTGATTGGTGGCTGCCAGGGGCTGAGTCTGTGATTGGTGGCTGCCAGGGGCTGAGTCTGTGATTGGTGGCTGCCAGGGGCTGAGTCTGTGATTGGTGGCTGCCAGGGGCTGAGTCTGTGATTGGTGGCTGCCAGGGGCTGAGTCTGTGATTGGTGGCTGCCAGGGGCTGAGTCTGTGATTGGTGGCTGCCAGGGGCTGAGTCTGTGATTGGTGGCTGCCAGGGGCTGAGTCTGTGATTGGTGGCTGCCAGGGGCTGAGTCTGTGATTGGTGGCTGCCAGGGGCTGAGTCTGTGATTGGTGGCTGCCAGGGGCTGAGTCTGTGATTGGTGGCTGCCAGGGGCTGAGTCTGTGATTGGTGGCTGCCAGGGGCTGAGTCTGTGATTGGTGGCTGCCAGGGGCTGAGTCTGTGATTGGTGGCTGCCAGGGGCTGAGTCTGTGATTGGTGGCTGCCAGGGGCTGAGTCTGTGATTGGTGGCTGCCAGGGGCTGAGTCTGTGATTGGTGGCTGCCAGGGGCTGAGTCTGTGATTGGTGGCTGCCAGGGGCTGAGTCTGTGATTGGTGGCTGCCAGGGGCTGAGTCTGTGATTGGTGGCTGCCAGGGGCTGAGTCTGTGATTGGTGGCTGCCAGGGGCTGAGTCTGTGATTGGTGGCTGCCAGGGGCTGAGTCTGTGATTGGTGGCTGCCAGGGGCTGAGTCTGTGATTGGTGGCTGCCAGGGGCTGAGTCTGTGATTGGTGGCTGCCAGGGGCTGAGTCTGTGATTGGTGGCTGCCAGGGGCTGAGTCTGTGATTGGTGGCTGCCAGGGGCTGAGTCTGTGATTGGTGGCTGCCAGGGGCTGAGTCTGTGATTGGTGGCTGCCAGGGGCTGAGTCTGTGATTGGTGGCTGCCAGGGGCTGAGTCTGTGATTGGTGGCTGCCAGGGGCTGAGTCTGTGATTGGTGGCTGCCAGGGGCTGAGTCTGTGATTGGTGGCTGCCAGGGGCTGAGTCTGTGATNAAAAAAAAAAAAAAAATGGATTGGCACAAACTCATCTCGCTGATAATGACAGACATTAGACCTAGCAGCAGAAATAGGTGGAACACAGTAACGTTCATGTAACATTAATGGTCTCACCGTTATTTCACCTAAGTTCATGGTGAAAGGTATTTTGGGATTCATCTGAAAGGATTTGTGATTAGAGCAGGTGACTGTATAAAAATGAAAATAGTTTACAGACAGTGTTTTCTGCTTTCCCCAAGAAAACCATTCTGTCCACTGAGAAAACTGAGGAGTGTTCTTTTCTGTTATTTAAATAAGTCCTTTCATTTCCTGGTTTTGGTCAAACAGATTTCCTTAAAATGGGCAAAAGCGTGACACACTGGCATGTAACATGCTGTCACACCTGTGTTTTATGATTTCTGTTAGGATTTAACTGTTCTAACAAAAATGTATATCAAACTATAAAAAATGGAAAGAAAATACAAAGGAACACTGGTGCTTTGCTTGTTCTTGGAGCGACACACAAAGTTCTTAGCAAATCAAGGCAAAAATATCACAGGTCAAAGATACATGGGGTGAGTGGCTAAAAAAAATCAGCTTACCCAGAACATGATGTGCTGATTCTTAGTTTGATCCTGAAATAACTGGCTGTTTTTAGGCAAATGGTAGTAAAAATAGGAAAGGCTATCACAGACAAAAAGGCTCAAAATAGGACTGTGATCATCTCTTGTCTTATGATTCCAAGGAGAACAGATACAGAACCCTCTAGTATTTTCAAATCATCTCTGCCTTGGCAAAACTGAGAGACCTAGCAGGACCTCAGAAAAGAGAGAGGATGAGAAAGTTTTAGTATCTAAGTTAAGTAGATAATTAAATGTGTTTTAGTTATGCCTAGGCTTCTTTCGAATGAAAATGTTTACAGTGACTTCCACTTGCAAGAGAACAAGAATGGGGCTTTAAAAATTTCACCATGACCCTTTATGTCATGTAAAGTTCTCTTAATTCCCTCAAAACCTTCAGGGATAGAGTCTGGTTCAAGGTATATGTTTCTGAGGTAGAGACTGAAGACATTAAAAAATGCTTCCTAGTCAAGGCAAAAATATCACAGGTCAAAGATACATGGGGTGAGTGGCTAAAAAAAATCAGCTTACCCAGAACATGATGTGCTGATTCTTAGTTTGATCCTGAAATAACTGGCTGTTTTTAGGCAAATGGTAGTAAAAATAGGAAAGGCTATCACAGACAAAAAGGCTCAAAATAGGACTGTGATCATCTCTTGTCTTATGATTCCAAGGAGAACAGATACAGAACCCTCTAGTATTTTCAAATCATCTCTGCCTTGGCAAAACTGAGAGACCTAGCAGGACCTCAGAAAAGAGAGAGGATGAGAAAGTTTTAGTATCTAAGTTAAGTAGATAATTAAATGTGTTTTAGTTATGCCTAGGCTTCTTTCGAATGAAAATGTTTACAGTGACTTCCACTTGCAAGAGAACAAGAATGGGGCTTTAAAAATTTCACCATGACCCTTTATGTCATGTAAAGTTCTCTTAATTCCCTCAAAACCTTCAGGGATAGAGTCTGGTTCAAGGTATATGTTTCTGAGGTAGAGACTGAAGACATTAAAAAATGCTTCCTAGAGTGGCACCCCACTCCAGTACTCTTGCCTGGAAAATCCCATGGACGGAAGAGCCTGGTAGGCTGCAGTCCATGGGGTCGCTAAGAGTCGGACACAACTGAGCAACTTCACTTTCACTTTTCACTTTCATGCATTGGAGAAGGAAATGGCAACCCACTCCAGTGTTCTTGCCTGGAGAATCCCAGGGACGGTGGAGCCTGGTGGGCTGCCGTCTATGGGGTCGCACAGAGTCGGACATGACTGAAGCGACTTAGCAGCAGCAGCAGAGTGTTAGAACATCTCAGTGCTGGTCAGCTGGTCTACCTTTGTGTGGTACTGAGTTTATCCAGTGATTTCATGAGAGTTCAGCTTCTGACCTCTGACCTTGCAGAGGTCGGAAGTCCTCTCCTTTTGCTGACTCATGGGGATGTTAATCACAGGTACTGAACCATTAAAATATTTCTGCAAATGTCCAGATTTAGATGGGGAATTGGAGCAGTCAAGGATATTTGCCTAAACCAACACATTTAAAAAATCTCTGATTCATTCACGTCTTTCTTTCAACAAATACTGAGTGCCTGCTGAATGCTGGCCACCCAGGAGACCATGCTAGAGGCAGTGAAGTTGTGGTAAACAAAACAAACTGCCCCGTGTCCTTGGGAAACTTACATTCTAGGAGACAAGTCAATACATAAGAGAATTTCTGATCGTGGAAAGACAGTACAAGTAACTTAAAACAGGATTATAAAAATGAACAGAGGTACTACCTGTGATTCTTCATCATGTTCCAGTTTCATTTGTCCCTGAAGAACAGCTCCAACTATTGGGTTTTTCTTTTCTTTTTTTTTCTCCGCTGTACCCTGTAGTATGCCGAAACTCAGTTCCCCAGCCAGGGACTGAGCCTGTGCCCTCTGCATCAAGAGCACCGAGGCTTAACCACTGGGCCATTAGGGAAGTCCCTGTAACCATTAGTTTGATTAGGAGCAGGGCCTCACTTCCTTCAGTTGTGGTTTCGGTTGTTTATAGTCTGAGTTCTGACTCATGAACTTCATGACTAATGAAGTCTGGATTTGTGAGCCTGGTATTGGTCCCACTTGGCATCTGCAGCCCTAATTCTCACTGTACCCCAATTCTCACTGCATCCCAAAGCACCTTCCACTCCACTTGCACCCATCTGTGATAGTGTGAGTCCCCTTGCCTTATACAAGAGGACAGAGAAAGTGCTAGAACTTCCTACCTGGGTGGGACCTTTAGTGCTGCCCATTGTCTAGAATTACCCCTGTGCCAAGTCCCTGGCCAGTGTGTCAACCTGTCAAATATAAGAGGTGTTCATGTCCCCATTCACATCTTCCCTCTTCATGGAACATTTCCAGTGCTTCAGCTAAAATGAATCTTCTCATTGCACACCGAGCCTCTGTCAAAGCATTTAATAAAATTTGCCTTGCAATATAATTACTTACATTATGGGTCTAATTGTACCTCTAGCACATGAATCTCTGAAGAATGGAATCTGCATTTAAAAACTTTTAACTTTGTTCTGTCTTCATTGCTTGGCAACAGAAATTGAATTAGCATCTCTAGAAGGTGTAACATGCTGTAAAGAGTTCAGGGTAATAGAAACAAAAGGAAGCATATTTTGTGTGTTTTCTTGCATAATGCTCGAGATAGAACACATAATCCTTGTATGGGCTAACATAGCATTAACTTCTTTAAGAGCTATTCATCCCGTGGTGTCAGAGTCAAACACGGCTGAAGCGACTTAGCACACACACACACACACTCATCCCACACCCTTATTAATTCTTGCCCTTCTGTCCTTCTCTACCCTGAACTATCACAGCACCATCACCCCTGCAGATAATGCCTCCATCCAGCTTCCAGTGCTGGGAACCTCCATGCCGGAGGCCGGGTGTCCCCAAAGAACAGCGTTGTTCCCTGTTTTCCCAGATTTCTTGTGCTATACTACTAGGGATGGGTTCTCAAAATGGGACTTAAGGTTGTACATATGTCAGACCAGTTGGGTGAGTGAAGGGCTTGATTAAATTTGATTTCACAAAGTGAAGAAATTTGCCACATCTTGCCATTTAGCATTTTAGGGTCATTAGTGCCTCTTTGATCCTATACCGTGGTGGCCCATTCAGAGCCATTTGCTATTTTTTCTCTTAATTAAGTTAAAATTTTTTTATTTGCACTGTGTGACATGTAGGATCTTAGCTCCCTGACCAGGGATTGAACTCCTGCCGCCTGCAGGCCAAGCACAGAGTTTTTAAACCACTGGACCACCAGGGAAGTCCCACCCTTTTTTGTTTTTGACCACTCAGGCTTCCAGGGCACCTTCCCTCCTGATCCAAGCTTGTTTAGGTCAAAAACAACTGAGAGCAGCAGTTTCCCTGCACGGTGTCACCTTGGGCAAGGCTGTTTCCCTGTGGATTGAGAGCACTGAACCTGAAAAGGGGTGTGGTGGGTGGGGGTTATCTGGGCAGACAGTGCTGCACCCACTAGAGCTCCCAGCAGCAAAGGAATGAGAGACCCTCAGACTGCTGGGCCCCCTTGGCCAAATCCTTCAGAAAGGCCAGAAGTGCCTGAGAATCTGCATAGCCCAAGGCAGACCTTAAGCAAGGACTGACACAGACATCCAGCTTCCTTCACTCCCACGGCTATAGTTCTGAAGTGTGACCCAAGTTGTCCCCTGGAGGTCCCCTGAGAGACTGAGTCAAGCTCCCCTCCATGGGATGGATACTTGCCCAACGTCCCCCTCTTGTCTGATTCCCTTACCTTCTGGGTCACATGTTGCCTTAGATAGTGGTTTGTTTTTTTCTTCTCCTGGAAAGGCTTCATTATTACACTCTGCTAAATTCAACAGTCAGCATTTTCAGTTCTGGAGAAATCGATCCAAGACAACCAGCTTTGTGACCTATGTGAATGTTATTTAACCTGTCTAACCAGTTTTTGTATATTCTTCTGTGTATTCTTGCCACCTCTTCTTAATCTCTTCTGCTTCTGTTAGGTCCTTGCTGTTTCTTTTCTTTATTGTGCCCATTTTTGCATGAAATGTTCCCTTGGTATCTCCAATTTTGAGAGCAAGAGCAGAAGGGTGCAACAGAGAATGAGATGATGGGTGCTATCACTGACTCAATGAGTTTGAGCAAACTCGGGGAGGTCGTGGACAGGGAAGCCTGGAGTGCGGCAGTCCATGGGGGTCACAAAGAGTTGGATATGACTGAGCAGCTGAACAGCAGCAACAGCAACAAGCTTCAGTTTCCTCACCTGCAAAATGAGCCTCACAGTAACAATGAATTTGTTGGATTGTTGTGAAAGCTATGAGACCATGCCCAGGACAAAGTAAGTCCTGGATAAAGAGAGCTGTTATTAACAAAAGAGTGTCACTCTGGGGTTTTGTTGCAGGAAGGAGGACCCCTTCCAGGGCCGAACCTGAGCTCTCGTCTAACACCTTACCTATGTGAATGTTATTTAACCTGTCTAACCAGTTTTTGTATATTCTTCTGTGTATTCTTGCCACCTCTTCTTAATCTCTTCTGCTTCTGTTAGGTCCTTGCTGTTTCTTTTCTTTATTGTGCCCATTTTTGCATGAAATGTTCCCTTGGTATCTCCAATTTTGAGAGCAAGAGCAGAAGGGTGCAACAGAGAATGAGATGATGGGTGCTATCACTGACTCAATGAGTTTGAGCAAACTCGGGGAGGTCGTGGACAGGGAAGCCTGGAGTGCGGCAGTCCATGGGGGTCACAAAGAGTTGGATATGACTGAGCAGCTGAACAGCAGCAACAGCAACAAGCTTCAGTTTCCTCACCTGCAAAATGAGCCTCACAGTAACAATGAATTTGTTGGATTGTTGTGAAAGCTATGAGACCATGCCCAGGACAAAGTAAGTCCTGGATAAAGAGAGCTGTTATTAACAAAAGAGTGTCACTCTGGGGTTTTGTTGCAGGAAGGAGGACCCCTTCCAGGGCCGAACCTGGGCTCTCGTCTAACACCTGGAAATGAATTGTCCGAGGAGACACATGTGCTGACAAAGCAAGAGATTTTATTGGGAAAGGGCACTCGGGTGGGGAGCAGTAGGGTAAGAGAACCCAGGCGAACTGCTCTTCCGTGTGGCTCCCAGTCTCGGGTTTTATGGTGATGGGATTAGTTTCTGGGTGGTCTTTGGCCAATCATTCTAATTCAGAGTCTTTCCTGGTGGCACACGCATTGCTCAGCCAAGATGGATGCTAGCGAGAGGGATTCTGGGAAGTGGATGGATACGTGATGTCTCCTTTTGACCTTTCCCAACTCTTCTGGTTGGTGATGGCTTATTAGTTCCTTATCAGGACCTCCTGTCATAAAACAAGTCATGCAAATGGTTACTATGGTGCCTGGTCAGGGTGGGCAGTTTCAATGTGCTTCCCCTAACAGCTCCCCGCTGAGAGACTTCATACTCAAGATACTTCTTGGGAATTGGGGCGGAGGTCTCTTTCTTCTGTAACTTCTTCCTGCTGTGCATGGGAGTAGGCCTGCCAGCAGAGCAGAAGTCTCTACCAGATCTAAGTCAAGGGTTTTTTTTGCCTGAAACCAGCATTCACCCTTGTAATAACAGCAATTTAGTTTGAAACTGTTGGCCCCTCTCAGAGATGAAATAGACAGGAGCCAAACAGGAGACCTAACAGGATGGTCATCTCTGGTCCCTGGAAACAGAAGGCAACATTTGGGGTGAGGGTTGCAGGGTTTGTGACCCTTTTTGATTGGTTGGTGGTGAGGCAACAGAGCTGTGCTCCAGGAATCTTGTGTTCAGTCTGAAGTTACCATCCTCCACCTGGGTTGGGGGGCTCAAAGACATTGTTATGCATATTTTCTTGAGTAGGAACCAGGACTCTGTCTGGAGGCCATACCAACCTTTGATTGTTTCTCCTGTTTTTGTATCCCCTCCCTTCCCTGATTAGCAATTGTTTGAATCCAAGCTTTGGCATTCAGGGAAGGTGGAGGAGGCTGAATGAAGCCTATATCCTACAGATAAGAAATGGAGAACACAGAACAGATCTCTTCCCGCTCAGTTTTAATTTAGGGAACTGGGCAACTATGACTGTGATAACTTCCTATCAAAATGGAGCACAGGACTGCCTCAGCCTGGAGTATAGACACTGAATTGGAAGTATTTCTGAGATCCAAGTTCTAGATCTGAGTCTTGGATGATTAAAATCTCAGTCCCTTGGTCTGCCATTTTGATGTAACAGACCCAGTTAGAAGTAGTTGGAGGAGCGATAATTAGAAATTAGTAGACAAAATAAATCTCATTTCTTTTTAGAAGAATAGGCCTGAAACCCAGTCTGGACCTGGCACTTCAGGGGGACTTGTAGCCAGGTAGCCAGTTGCCTAGTTTTATAAAAAGTAAGGTTGCAGTTACTAGCTTCCAGAAGACATTGTTTTGAGAATGGTGGCATCCGAGCCTGACACGACTCAGAAAACTAAGTGTTTAGCAATACAAGGTCTAATCTGAAAGCACACCCACAGCATCACCTGGTTATTTCCCAGGCTATCTGAACCACAGCTACTCTATTTTGACTTTTAATTGTAAACTGTTCCTTAATAGCCAAAGCAGATTTCACCTTTAATGACATCAGTGTTTCTCTAGGTATGAGAAGATGAGAGAATTGGGACTCATAAAATCTTCTCCTGAAAAGATCTAACTATCTGAAGCAACAGTTTTGGCTAGAAGAGCCATTTAATGAGTCGTTTTAACTGAAAAGTGTGAGCTTTGTATTCTCTACAGTTGAACTTGAAACTCTTCCTATACCTGAGGTCTTCTACCTTGTTGCAGTTTTAGTCAAAAGTATTGGCTGCATGTCCCCCCCCGCCCCCCTGCCGCCCCCTTCTCACTGTGAAAGGAGGAAACTGCTGAAGGAAAGGCCCTGACTGTTCTTTTGAGCTTCTGTAGATTTGAGTTTCCTGTGTCAACTAAAAAATGATTCACAGCCTAAAAGTTGAGAGAGTTTTATTTGGCAGGAATTTTTAGGACTTGGAACCTGGGAGGCAACATCTCAAGTAACCCCTGAGATGTTGCCAGGTTTTATAGAATCTTTTCAACAAAGTGCAGCTAGTCTGAACATCTAAACAGTATTGTTAATTAAAAACAAACAAAACAAAAAACAGATATCTCAAGGAATTCAGTGCTTTTCTTTGTGTGGGAAGATGTAAGAGTCTGGGCTCACTGAAATCATTCCTTTGATATGCACCTTGGCTCTCTGGGGTCAGCATCCTGTGTGGTGTGTCCTGAGTTTCCCCAGGGCTGAGCCTGGGGAGTGGCTGCAGCCTGATGATGGCTGCTAGAAGGCAGGTATTCTTTCCCTCCTGAGTTTCCCCAGGGCTGATGTTGAAGGGCTGCAGTCGATGATGACCGTGACATCCTTTGTTTACTGATTTGGCAGGAAATACTCCATTTCTTACCTGATCGCCTCTCCTGATAAAGAACCTCTTGAGCTAATTAAGCTAATTGAAGATGAAACTGGCTCATTTTTACATGCTGCTCAAACAAAAGTGCCTGACACTTAAGAATGTACATTTCAGTACGTTTTTAAACTGCGTTTTCTTTGGGGATCTCGGTGGTCAGGGCCTTCACTTGGAATCCCTGGGGAAAAGCAGAAGGGCTCATCATCCCTGGGGCCCCCTCGCCCTGGGTGCCGCCCTCCCGTCCTGTCCTCTTGCCAGGGCCCATTGCTCTGCCACCGTGGCTGGTGTGATGACCACAAACCACTCAGTTGTCCTGTGGGGGCTGATGGCTTTGCGGGACCACCCTTGGTCGCAATCCTCAGTCTCAGCTGCCTGGAGTGAGGCTGGCTCGTTGTTCATTTGTCGAGGTGCCTCTGCTTAGTGGCTGCCTGAAGAGCTGTGTTAAAAGATATTCTGAGTTCTTCTTTGGCCGCCACGAAAAAGAGAGCAGAGAATTTTGTAACATCTATGTGGCTATTTAGTAGGAGATGATAACCTGTGTCTTCCAGACTGGCATGGGGTTCTGTGTTTCTGTAGAGATACCAGGTTTTCTATGGATAATAAAATTTCCTTCATATTTTATTTAATACTATATTATATATTTGATTTTATTATAACTTGGAATGTATTCAAATATATTCATATATGTAATTATAATATATAAAGTAAATGTATATAATACAAAATATAAAAGTATGTAATAACATACATAGGAATGGATCCCAAAATTTATATACATACATATGTGTGTATATGTGTATGTGTATATACATACATATATAGACAGAGAGAGATATGGATCCCAAAAGAGGAGGAATAAGACTAATAGTATCCACCCTCTCTGACCTTCTTCTAAACCTTCATTGTCAAATGAATTCAATTATCAGCCAAAATTACCTTTGCTGACAAATTGTGTTATCTTTGACAACTTATTCAATTTTCCTGTGACTCAGTTTCCTCCTCTGCTAAGTGGATGAGAGGGTCTGCCTTCTAGGGTTGCCATGGGAACTAAATGAGTAACCACCATCTGTGGTACTCAGGGCAGTGCCTGGTACGTAAGTATTAGCTCTTACAATATTAAAATTATATTACGGTGTATCAAGCACCCACTGTTTGCCACCAGCCAATGTTCTGTGGAGGCTGCTCTTTGATCTCCTAGGCTATTCACTTAGCTCCCATTTCAGTCCAGAGGAGGAGATGGTAATTTGCATCTTTATGTCAGCACTGCTGCTATTCTGATGAAATTTCCAGGACATGGAAACCCCAGAGAGAAGCCTTCTTAATAATATTATTCTTTAATAATAACCCAGGGAAAGAATATACATGACCAAAAAAAAAAAAAAATCAAAAAAATCTGTGTCTTTTCCTGTGAGACCTGGAAGATGAAATGAAAACTTTACATCTTTTCCCCTCTTTAATGTTGATGGGATTTAGCTATTAAAAATAACCCTTTATGTAGCTTAGCTCATTGGGTTTTCTCATTTTTAAACATAGAGATTGTTGTCAGTTAGCTTTGCCTTTGCAAAGCATGGTGGGCTTATAGAAAAAAACAGGATTTTGGTGTCAGAGTTGGGTTTGAATCCCAGCCCCTCCGGTGCACTGTCTCACATTGTAAGCAAAGTGACTTGACCTCAGGAAGCCTCCTGTGCTTAGCTGTAGATTGGAAGATTAGCCAGCCTCTGCTGTTTCTCAGACCTCTGCAAACTAGTGCTTAGGGCCCACTGCTTAGTGAGGATTGTACTTTCCAGTGAGAGTCCTGAGATGCTTCAGACTTCTGAGGTGCCTTCTGAATCATCAGAGTGGAAATTAAATTACATGTAGTGATCTCAAATGTAGTGTATTATACTTTAAACCTTCGCACATCACTATACTTATGTAGGCTGATCTGGTTCTTTGTTAAGGTTAGGGGTCATTCCCAGCCCAGGGAGGGTGACCACAGCCTGTGCTGGTTGGCTGCTGGAAATCAGAACTCCTTTTCTATAGAACCATGGTGAGGCCTGGATTAGTGGCCCAGAATAGCTCACAAACACCCACTCAACACAGAAGGCCCTTGGAAGGTATAGTGTAAAATTTACCTGCATTTGGGCTTATATAGTTGCCAGTGTACTTGAGTTAAATTTCTGGCTCTGTCACTTGCTAACTTTGGAATCTCAGCTTCTCTAAGCCTCCGATTCCTCTGCAAAATCAGAATGAAAATGGTCTTCTTAATGGGGTAGTTGGAGAGGCAAAGTGATGTCTGGCCCACAGTAAGTATTCAGTCAACTGTGCTTGGGTCGGCTTTTCTATGAATTGTTGTTATGTTTATTTGGACCAAACTTGCCAGAATTTTTTTGGGAAATGTATAAGGAGAATTTCAGCTCCAGATTTCTGGAACAGGCCTTCCTGCCCCGTGTTGCTCTGAAACTAGTGTTCTCCAGATCCTAGTCTTGGATAGTGTCTCCCACTGTCTGGGAGGAAGTGTCCCAGGGGAGCCAATCTTGGGGAGTAAAAGATCAGGGTGGGAACTTCAGGATATAGAAGCTGTAGGTGGCCTGACCAGGTAGGGAGTCTCCTTGGGCTGAATCCCAGTATTGCGTCCATCGCTGCCTTTCTCTTTTACCAGCCAGGACTCTGGTTGGTCTCCTCCCTGACCCTCCATGGGGATTCATCTCCCCTGGAGTCCCAGAAAGGGAACCTCAGGGTTTCCTCCTGCTCTCCTGCTCCTTATGCCATCACTAGGCTCACTCAAGCTTTCCTTAAATGGTTTTATTTTATATTAAAATATTTTTATGTAATGTCACTTATATGTGGAATCGTAAAAAATGATACAAATGAACTTATTTACACAGCAGAAATAATATTCACAGACATTTAAAACAAATCTGTGGTTACCAGAGGGGAAAGAGAGGGAGAAGGGGAAAACCAGGAGGTTGGGATTAACATACACACACTGTGCTATGCTATGCTAAGTTACTTCAGTCGTGTCCACCTCTATGTGTCCCCACAGACGGCAGCCCACCAGGCTCCGCCATCCCTGGGATTCTCCAGGCAAGAACACTGGAGTGGGTTGCCATTTCCTTCTCCAATGCATGAAAGAGAAAAGTGAAAATGAAGTCACTCAGTTAAGTGTTCGACTCTTCATGACCCCATGGACTACAGCCTACCAGGCTCCTCCATTCATGGGATTCTCCAGGCAAGAGTACTGGAGTGGGGTGCCATTATAAAGCAACAAGGACCTTCTATATGGCATGGGCAACTATGTTCCATATCTTGTAATAATCTATAATGGAAAAGAATCTGAAAAAGAATAGGTGGCTAACTGAATCACTTTGCTGTATACCTGAAACTAACACAGTATTGTATGTCAGCAGTTCTTCAATTTAAAAGTTTTTTTTTTAAGTTTATGTCAAAATTTACATATAAAGTTCACTCTTAGTGCACAGTTTTATGTGCTTTGACAAATGCATAGAGTCTTGTAACCAACACGGAATTCAAAGTATGGACCATCACCCCACAGAGTTCCCTTTTGAAGTTCCCTTGGTGTTTTACACTCCTGATGAAAAACAAAATGTCATTCAAAGAGAGCTAAATATTTTTCTTTTTTTGCAACTTGCCTCATATTAATTTCTCACATAAAAGAGTCGTTTGAGGAAGATGAAGTCCCCTCTACGAGATGGACCACACAGGACTGTCCTTTGGGAGCTCATTGCTTTCTAGGCTTTCCAAGATCTCTCATGGAGACCAGAGCAGGGGTGAGGGTTCTGAAGCAAGCAGTTCCTGATGCAAGGGTCCAGCTCAATCACAGAGGCCCCTGGGGCTTAGATTAAGGGAGCCAGGGTGCCATAGGACAGCTCTGAGAATTCTGCCCCCGTCCCCTCCCCACACATCTGCCGGCCACAAAAATCCTGCTGGATTGTAGTGTAATGAGCTGAAAAGCAAAGACTGGATCAGAGCAGAGGTTGTTGCAGAAACTACTACTTGAGAAACC
The DNA here is from genome assembly GCA_006410675.1 of Oreotragus oreotragus. Lineage (NCBI taxonomy): Eukaryota > Metazoa > Chordata > Mammalia > Artiodactyla > Bovidae > Oreotragus > Oreotragus oreotragus. The sequence goes on from SJYX01000458.1 coordinate 347,286, forward strand.
AAGCACCACACTCCAAGAGTTGGAGAACTCAGGTTCATTATGCTGGCGGGCCCAGAGGAGTTAACACTCCAAGCTCTGAGCCCTGAACAAAGGGAGTACAGAATTTTTATAGACAGACTGTAGTGGGCAACACTAGCTGTTAATAGACTGGTTTAAACTAAGGGGTTTTGTGTGTGCAGGAACAGTGGTCAAGATGGGGAGGGGGATGCCTGACCTGGACAGGCATGATTAAGCAGGTTTTCAGGGGCTGGGCAGTTGCAAAGAGCAGGACAAGGGTGAGTGAGATAAACTCCAGTTCCTAGTATTGCAAGTCCCCACTTCCTGAGCCTATGTGAACTATGTGATCCAGACTTCGCAAGGGGCAAGGTGAGTTATAGAGGAAGAAGGAGGTAAAATTTTAACTTTTCCTCCTTAAGGGCACAGAAGTAAGCTTGGAAGAGGGAGTAGGATGGGAGAGGAATATTAGGTGACTGAACAGGAGAGCAGAGAGAAGTCCCAAGGTTGTTTTCTCAAGATTTCCGTCAGGGCTCTTTCGGCATGTTGCCATCTTCATGTAAATGAGAAGGTGTAGTTCTCTCCTCCTGCTACAGCTCCGCACGCGTGCCTCAGTGAGGGGTCTTGGCACCCGTGCACCCTGCATCAGGGCATCTGTGGACAGGACTCAACCTGCACATCGTTTGGGTGGGAACACGCATCACACTTTCACACAAATTGGGCATTGGTGTTCAGGGAATCCTTCCTGTTATCCAGGACAGCAGACATGCTGCTGAATTTAAAATGATTTATGGAAAATGCACTGGCTTCAGTCAGCAGACTTTCTGGCAGAAATACTAAGCATGGAGGCAAAAACTTTCCATTAGGTCCCTTGCCATCCCTGCGTCTTGATGTTAGTGTGGAACCTGGAACCTGTGGTGAAGGCTTGGACTTGAGCTGGCAGCAATTCCCTGCCTTTGGGTTTCACATTTCAGTAAAAATTCTCAAATGTCAGAATGCATGTTACTCTCTAAATAAAATTTTACATGAGAGAATGGGAGGCATGTTGCTTTTGAGTCATGGGATGTCATGCCTGACAGGAATGCTGCTGTCTTGAATGGGTAGCTGATGAGAACTCAGAAGGGAGCTGGGAGTATTTCTCTGGGTGTGAGATTTGAGATTTGTGTGTGGCAGTGTGGCATTTTCCTCACCTATGATGAAGATTGCCAGGAGAAATATCAATAACCTCAGATAGGCAGATGATACCACCCTTAGGGCAGAAAGTGAAGAGGAACTAAAAAGCCTCTTGATAAAAGTGAAAGAGGAGAGTGAAAAAGTTGACTTAAAGCTCAACATTCAGAAAACTAAGATCATGGCATCCAGTCCCATCACTTCATGGGAAATAGATGGGGAAACAGTGGAAACAGTGTCAGACTTTATTTTTCGGTGCTCTAAAATCACTGCAGATGGTGATTGCAGCTATGAAATTAAAAGACGCTTACTCCTTTGAAGGAAAGTTATGACCAACCTAGATAGCATATTGAAAAGCAGAGATATTACTTTGCCAACAAAGGTCCGTCTAGTCAAGGCTATGGTTTTTCCAGTGGTCATGTATGGAAGTGAGAGTTGGACTGTGAAGAAAGCTGAGTGGCAAAGAACTGATGCTTTTGAACTGTGGTGTTGGAGAAGACTCTTGAGAATCCCTTGGACTGCAAGGAGATCTAACCAGTCCATCCTAAAGGAGATCAGTCCTGGGTGTTCATTGGAGGGACTGATGCTGAGTCTGAAACTCCAGTACTTTGGCCACCTCATGCGAAGAGTTGACTCATTGGAAAAGACCCTGCTGCTGGGAGGGATTGGGGGCAGGAGGAGAAGGGGCCGAGAGATAAGGCTATGGTTTTTCCAGTGGTCATGTATGGAAGTGAGAGTTGGACTGTGAAGAAAGCTGAGTGGCAAAGAACTGATGCTTTTGAACTGTGGTGTTGGAGAAGACTCTTGAGAATCCCTTGGACTGCAAGGAGATCTAACCAGTCCATCCTAAAGGAGATCAGTCCTGGGTGTTCATTGGAGGGACTGATGCTGAGTCTGAAACTCCAGTACTTTGGCCACCTCATGCGAAGAGTTGACTCATTGGAAAAGACCCTGATGCTGGGAGGGATTGGGGGCAGGAGGAGAAGGGGCCGAGAGAGGATGAGATGGCTGGATGGCATCACTGACTCGATGGACATGAGTTTGGGTGAACTCTGGGAGTTGGTAATGGACAGGGAGGCCTGGCGTGCTGCGATTCATGGGGTCGCAAAGAGTTGGACACAACTGAGTGACTGAACTGAACTGATGTTGAAATCACAGCCTGGAACAGAGTTCTGTCTGTAAAGTCATCTCCAGCGTGGGTCTGGCTACAGCATCCCATTGGTTGGTAATAAGGACTAGTGTTTTATTTGTCTGGAAACCTTGAACGAATTTTGAGTTTTTTTTTAATGGTCATGTAATTTTATTCTATTTTCTAAATCTTTAAAAAATTTTATACAGTTTTAAAAAGTGATCCTCCATTTACAGTTATTAATGACTCCCGTGTTGTACCATATGTCCTTTTTGTTTATTTTGTATCTAATAGTTTGTGCCTCTCACTCTTCTTCCCCTGCATCGCCTCTCCCCGTTCCCTCTCCTCGCTGGCAGCCATTCATTTGCTCTCTGTATCTGAGAATCTGTTTCCTTTTTGTTATATTCCCCAGTTTGTCATATTTTGTAGATTCCACATAAAAGTGATATCATACAGTATTTGTCTGACTTTATTTCAGTCAGCATAATACCCTCCAGGTTCAATCATGTTGTTACAAATGGCAGATGTTTTGGACTGAGGAGCCTGGCAGGCTACAGTCCATAGGGTCACAAAGAGTTGGACATGACTGAAGTGACTTAGCACAGCACAGTATATACATACTGATGGAATATATATATATATATTATATATATATAATGTATGTATACACACATCACATCTTTATCTAACCATCTGTTGATAGACACTTAAATTGCTAAGTTTTTAAAAAAGGTGATGAGTTCCTTTTTTTATATGTTCCATAACAGCTAAATATTGGGGTACATAAGTTTTTCCATACCTAAATCTACAGGATGGATAAATTGAGTATGTGGAAATGACATATAAAATATTTTTATAAGTTTTCTGTAGCAATGCTAATTCTTCATCCCTTTTTTGGTGGATAGTGTGGCTTAGAGGAAAGAGACCACACTTTGGACTTGGATTCATATCTGTCTGTTTTCTGCTGCTGCTTATTTCTGCAGTCTTAGGAAAAGAAACAAATGTATAAGTCTGTTTTCTCTTGTTACATCAAAGTTTACAAGGCCTGTGGGCTGAACGATTCTTTCCTCAGATAAAACCGAGTAGAATAATAACCTTTCTCAGTTAACATCAAACTTGGGGGTTGGTTATGGGTATATTAGCCAGGGTATCCTAGGTCATGCTGCTGTAACAGACACCTCATGATCTCTGTGAATAGGACGATAGAAACCCATTTCCTCATTCAAGTCCTCTCCGGGAGTCCTGGTAGCATCCCAAGTGGTTCTCGACTTTCCATAATCCAAGTTGCCTTCCATCTCAGCATGAATCCTCCCCCTTGATCACTGCAGCGAGGAAAGAGTGCTAGAATATTCCACACCATCAAATAAGTGCTCCGGCATGAAAGTGACACATGCTGCTGCTTCTCACAACCCCTTGGCTGTCTACAGTCACATGACCCTTCACACATGCAGGGTGGGAGTCAGGGGAGTGTAAACCTTATGTCCACCTAGGAGGAGAGAAAAACTAGACATAAAAGGACATTAGATGCTTCTATCACAGTGCAAGAAGTAGATTTTTAACCAAATGCATTAAAGGTGGAGGTCTGTAGAGAACCAGATGGCTGATATTTTTCAGAAGAATGCTGGATTGTTGGTAATAGGATCCTATTTCCATAATTCCAAAATGTTCTGCAAATTCATGAGATAAGAGTTGAGTTCTATGCTTTTATGAACCTGGGTTTTCACTTGTATATTAAACTTACATTTTTTTGCCATATTCTTGGTGGCAAGTAGAAAAAAGCGCCATAGCTGTGTCTTTAAAGAAGTTGTTTAACTTTTCTCAGGGGTCGTAGAGTGAGATAGCAAGATTAGACTGTTCTGTGTCCCTTTGCCACACTGTTGTGGTTCCTATAGATTTTCATGGTCACTGTTAGGCGTCCTGAGAGAGGGCGCCCTTCTGAATATACAGGGGGAGGGCAAGTGCTCGTGTGGATGTGATCTTTGATTTGTGTGGAGCAGATGTAGTGGCTACACGTGGGTAGTGCTGTTTTCATTATCTGAGGCAGTATGTCAAGTTATATCCTCAGGCACTGGCGAGTTTGTATTTCCAATAAACTGAGCTGGTTCCTTCCTGCCATGTGTATAACCAGTCACACCATGTCTATGGCTTTTCTGCCTGATGTTTTAAGCCAGGGAGGAAGGTAAATAATATTTAAGGAACTTGTAAGCCAAGTGTGTAACCATTTTGCACAATTCATGGTTTTATTTAATGAGTTTCAGTACCACAGGATGAGAGTTGTTCCCAAAGGGCCTCAGTCAACTAGACTATTGAACAGAAATGCAGAATGTAAATTGGATTTTAACTAAAATCATACTGCTATTACTTTTTATGGAAGCCATAATTTCTGGTTGAGAGCAGGCACACAGAAAACTGTTATTATGGAAATGCCTTCCGGGATTTGACCAACTACATTTGGAGCAGGAATGAAGTACTTGGTGGCTTGATTTGTGTGCCACTTCTGGTTGTGTGGGGCTAAATATGTACCCGGCACTTCATAATGGGGCTTTCATGGCTCTGTAGATTTCACATACTACCTTTTAGATCTGATATCTTCAAAATTATTTATAATTTTAAAGCCAGAGGGAAGATGTATTTTCTTTCAGTTCCACCCTCAGGGAAGATTTTTCCTTGAGGGTGATGGTGAGATACTCATTTGGGAAACATGGGTAAAAAGAAAACAAACCATAGGATGTTTTCCCCTTGGTTCAGTTCAGTTCAGCCGCTCAGTCGTGTCCGACTCTTCGCGACCCCGTGAATCGCAGCACGCCAGGCCTCCCTGTCCATCACCAACTCCCGGAGTTCACTCAAACTCATGTCCATCGAGTCGGTGATGCCATCCAGCCATCTCATCCTCTGTCGTCCCCTTCTCCTCCTGCCCCCAATCCCTCCCAGCATCAGGGTCTTTTCCAATGAGTCAGCTCTTTGCATGAGGTGGCCAAAGTACTGGAGTTTCAGCTTTAGCATCATTCCTTCCAAAGAAATCCCAGGGCTGATCTCCTTCAGAATGGACTGGTTGGATCTCCTTGCAGTCCAAGGGACTCTCAAGAGTCTTCTCCAACACCACAGTTCAAAAGCATCAATTCTTCAGCGCTCAGCTTTCTTCACAGTCCAACTCTCACATCCATACATGACCACTGGAAAAACCATAGCCTTGACTAGACGGACCTTTGTTGGCAAAGTAATGTCTCTGCTTTTGAATATGCTATCTAGGTTGGTCATAACTTTTCTTCCAAGGAGTAAGCGTCTTTTAATTTCATGGCTGCAATCACCATCTGCAGTGATTTTGGAGCCCCCAAAAATAAAGTCTGACACTGTTTCCACTGTTTCCCCATCTATTTCCCATGAAGTGATGGGACCAGATGCCATGATCTTCGTTTTCTGAATGTTGAGCTTTAAGCCAACTTTTTCGCTCTCCTCTTTCACTTTCATCAAGAGGCTTTTTAGTTCCCTTCGCTTTCTGCCATAAGGGTGGTGTCATCTGCATATCTGAGGTTATTGATATTTCTCCCAGCAATCTTGATTCCAGCTTGTGTCTCTTCCAGTCCAGCGTTTCTCATGATGTACTCTGCATAGAAGTTAAATAAGCAGGGTGACAATATACAGCCTTGACGTACTCCTTTTCCTATTTGGAACCAGTCTGTTGTTCCATGTCCAGTTCTAACTGTTGCTTCCTGACGTGCATATAGGTTTAAACAATTGCTCAAAACTGAATTTCTCTCTTCCTTTGTACTGTCTCCAAGGCTGTTCTGGACTTGGGAATTGAGAATAAAGTTGGTAACTGAGTCAGTATTTGCACAACTGATTTCAAATATTATTTGCACATTGCTGATTCCAAAATTCCAAAGCTGCAGGTATGGATTTCTCTGTGTCTGCTGGACACCTTCATCTGAGGGTCTCAGACAGTCTGTGCTGGACCAAGCTAAGGAGACTGCTTTCTAGCGCATAGGTGCTAGTTCTCCTTCGGCAGCAATAGTCGGCTTTTCTTGAGGGCAACATCCCTTCATAGTCATTCTTTTACAAGGCTTTGAGTGTAGTATAGAATTAACTAGTTCTTGCCAACTGGCAAACAGTGCTGGCGACAGCAAGTGGTATATACATGTGAAAGCAGGGAGCTGATGAGAATATTCACAGTCTGTAGATTTATAATGTCTCCTGTAGCTCACCTCCAATTGACACAATCCACTTTTAGCCAACAGCTTTTTGGCCAGTCCAGTGCCTAATAATAAGAGTAAAAGGCAGTCTGGAATGTGGTAAAGAACACGTGTTTCAGCAGTTATTTGTTCACATTGTGACTCTGCCCATTAGATTTTATTTAATGACTGACTCTCAGGTATGAAATGAAGCTAGGAACATCCTCCTAGAGAGAGCCTTGAAGTTACTCAAGTATATAAAATGCTTCAATGATGCCTGGTACTTCGTAGATACTAAATAAACAGTGACTTTGCCTGTGCTACATCAAATCTGTGTGGTTAATAAGGGATCCTCCCAGTCACTCCAAGAATTTGGGGATGACTGATTTTCTTTTTGTAAATAAAGCCCTCATTTCAGCTGGTTGGTGGGGTGCGAAAGTAGGAACTGGCCTTTTTTCTGTCACCACAACCTTTGTCCCTTCTTGAATTTTAAACCGTCAGCACTTTGTGAAAGCATCCGATTCTACATCCAAGGCAAAATCAATTCCTCTTTTCCCCTATCCTAGTGAAATGCTCTGTGTATACTGTTTCTGGGCTTCCCTGGTAGCTTAGCGGGTAAAGAATCCACATGCAACGCAGGGGATCCTGGTTGGATTCCTGGGTTGGGAAGATCCCCTGGAGGAGGGCATAGCAGCCCACTCCAGTTTTCATGCTTGGAGAATCCCCATGGACAGAGGAGCTGGGTGAGCTGCAGTCATGGGTTTGCAGTCGGACGTGACTGAGAGACTAAGCGTGACACATACTGTTTCTGTGATACTCACCATATCATCTTGTGATGAGTGATGGCTCTGAATTCCTGAAACATGTGAGATCTTGAATGCAGGACTGGTCTGATTTTTTTCGGGTGGACCCGCTGTCTGTCACATAGTAAGTACTCAGTGCAGGTTTGTTGAAATAGAATAGGGACGAGTCAGAATGCAGCAGAGTCAAAAGGTTCCCTTAATTAAAGAAAAAGGGACTAAAAGCATTGCTTGGCATATTATTCCAAAGCCAGCATGTGAGCTAACAAGACAGGAAGCATCCATCTGCAAGTAATGTGCACAGCCCACCCCGCTGAGAATGTTAATTATGTTTTTAAAGGGAGACGGGGAGCCCTGGTTGCTTTTGGCACAAAGCAGTGGGGAGAGGGAAGGCCCAGGAAAGGAATGCTAAATAGTTTCTCTGATTTCAGTTGCCAGCTCTCTGTGTAGCTCTGGGAAGGGAGAGGATTCCTGAAAGGTAATTGTGATGTTTATTCATCTGGAGAGAGATGTCACCCCTGTTGTTCTGATGATGATTCCAAAGGGACCCTTCTTGTCCACGTATTGTTTTTTGTACCTCTCCTGGAGACCCTGTCTAAATCCTCCCCTGGTCTAAAGTACTCTGTATCCTCTGCAACCTGGCTTTTTCCATGGCCTCCCTCCAGTCTCATATACTCACGTTGATTCAACGTGCTTTTAAGGAGAATTTTAAGATGCGCTGTCAACATTTTAATGAGTATAGTCTTTGACTTAGTAATTCCACTTTGAGGAATCTCTCCTATGGAAATTCACCTTCAAGAAAATGAAAAATATAGTACATGCACAGGCTTATGTGCAATGATAGAAATTAGAAATATTTGCAGTGCTCATCAGTAAGAGATTGTTTAGATGAGTCTTGACATAGCCATTTTATGTAACTGTTAAAATGAATAAGGTACATCTCTACACAGGGATATACTTGTACTATGTTGAAAAAGGAAGTTGTAGAATAATGTGTACTGTAAGTCCTGTTTTTATGTACAGAAAAATCCAGAAGCACATGCACCATTCATTTACTCAACAAATGTTTATCGGGTATGTGCTAAGTGCCAGAGAGTGAGCAGAAAAAAAATCTGCATTTGTGGAGCTTCCATTGTCATCCAGGGAAATGAATAGTAAACACAACCAATACAAGTACTTAGTGTGGTAAAAAGGGAGTGAGCACTAAGGAGAAGTATAACTGTTGTTGTTTAGTTGCTCAGGTGTGTCCAGTTCTTTGTGACCCCATTGACTGTAGCCCGTCAGGCTCCTCTGTCCATGGGATTCTCCAGACAATAATACTGCAGTGGGTTGCCATTTCTATCTCCAGGAGATCTTCCTGACTCAGGGATTGAACCCACACATCCTGCACAGTCAGGTGGACACTCAATGGTGCTGCTGCTGCTAAGTCGCTTCAGTCGTGTCCGACTCTGTGCGACCCCATAGACAGCAGCCCACCAGGCTCCCCCATCCCTGGGATTCTCCAGGCAAGAACGCTGGAGTGGGCTGCCATTTCCTTCTCCAGTGCATGAAAGTGAAAAGTGAAAGTGAACTTGCTCAGCCGTGTCCGACTCTTCGCTACCCCATGGACTGCAGCCTACCAGGCTCCTCCATCCATGGGAGTTTCCAGGCAAGAGTACTGGAGTGGGATGCCATTGCCTTCTCCTGGACACTCAATAAACATAAGAAAATGGGAAGGAGGGATTAACTGGAGCTTCACAACAGAGATAAAACCATGAATTTGCCCCACTGTTTAATTTTGTTACTGCGCAGAAAGGAATTGGGTCTTTCTCAGTCCCTTTGGATCTCCCTGGGTTTGCATCTCTAATTCTAGACAGTGGGATGTTGGTACTAGTGATGGTCACCTCCTTCAGGACTAGTCATATGAATCCCATGCGACCCTGTCTGCATGTCTTACTTTACTCATCTGTATGGATGGAGGCAAGGAGTGCCAAAGCTTAGAAAATAGTAGGTAAGTGGAAAAAAAAACCCAAACTGGATCTGCTCCTCATCTTTGCTTGGAAGAAAGCCAAGCAAGAGAGCCACTTGTTTAGGAATGTCGACATAAAACTTGATCAAGAGAGAAACTCTCACTTGGTTAAGGCATGGACATTGTAAGTTGGTTAGTTGCAGTAGGTAGGATTAATTAGAATTGGCTTCAAATGCAGTTCTTCCTTTGGGGTTTGACAGCATAAAATTATGCTCTTGAGGAAGAATACCGTATGTGTTATTTAGACACAAGTACAGTACATGCAGTAACTCGTTGGCATTGTATTTGACAATTTGTGACACAGTCCTCCAGAGATGTTTCCCAATATCGTAATAGGAATAACTCTTCCATTCCTTTCAGATCTCAAGTTCTGACATGCCTCTATGCTGTATACAGTGGTGGCCAATTTTGCAGGCTGAAGTTAGGTTCACATTGACTTTCACAATGCCCCATGGCTGCCACTGTTGCCTAACAGCTCACCAGATCTTTAGCCTCTGTTTCCTCGACCATTTTTTCAAAGACCCTTTGAATTATCCTACATTTTCATACCTAGTATTATAAACAGTAGATACTGATTTCCTTAGGGTAAGTTAAGGGGTACTATTATATAACTTTTTGTCCACCATTATGAGGAAAACCTGTGCTCTGGGAAGAAAGTAAGTAGAATATGTGTCTATGATATAAGATACGCCATGCATTTCAAACTTGCTTACTCAAGACAGCATGACATAATACTCATTGGCTGAGAGTATGTAGGGCATTCTTGCTTGCTAGGTTTCCACTGGCTAAGAGCATAAAGCTGGGCTCAGAGCATCAGAAGAATACATATCAGTGGTGTACTGTTGGGATATATTCAAAAGCAGAGACATTACTTTGCCGACTAAGGTCCGTCTAGTCAAGGCTATGGTTTTTCCTGTGGTCACGTATGGATGTGAGAGTTGGACTGTGAAGAAGGCTGAGCGCCGAAGAATTGATGCTTTTGAACTGTGGTGTTGGAGAAGATACTTGTCCTTTGGACTGCAAGGAGATCCAACCAGTCCATTCTGAAGGAGATCAACCCTGGGATTTCTTTGGAAGGAATGATGCTAATGCTGAAACTCCAGTACTTTGGCCACCTCATGAGAAGAGTTGACTCATTGGAAAAGACTCTGATGCTGGGAGGGATTGGGGGCAGGAGGAGAAGGGGACGACCGAGGATGAGATGGCGGGATGGCATCACGGACTCGATGGACATGAGTCTGAGTGAACTCCGGGAGTTGGTGATGGACAGGGAGGCCTGGCGTGCTGCGATCATGGGGTTGCCAAGAGTCGGACACGACTGAGTGACTGAACTGAACTGAACTGAACTGTTGGGAAATGCTCTGGACACAAATGGTATGTATTAGGGTTTTCTAGAGAAACAGCCATGTAAAAGGAGATTGATTCTAGGACTTGGCCCAGGTAATTATAGGTGCTAAGTCCTACAATTTGCTGTCTGAAAGCAGGAGAGCCAGGAAAGGTGGTGGTATAATTAGTCCAAGTCTGAAGGCCTGAGAGCCAAGAGCACTAGTATCTGAAGGCAGGAGCTCAAGCAAAGAATTTCCCTCCTTCCACCTTTCTGTTCTGTGCAGAACCTCAACAGGTTGGATGATGCCCATTGGGATTTGCCAAGGCAGTCTTTGCTCAGTCTAGCAATTTAGATGCTAACCTGTTTTAGAAACCCTCTCTGAGACATATCCAGAAATAATGTTTTTCACCAGTTATCTGGGAATCCCCTAGCCCCTTCAAGTTGACACATAAAATTAATCATTGCACACATTTAGAAAATTATTTCAGAGGCAGATAAATATTAGTTGGAAATAGAAGCATGTCTGCCTAGTTTGCTTTAACATCACAGCCAGGAGAGCTGCCCTTGACTGTGAATCTGTATTATAGTGAGTTATGTCTGGCCATGGTTAAACTTGAGACAAGTCCTTAATAGTCTGAAAATGCTTGACACTTGAAACAGGGATGCCCCATGGTGGAAAAGGTTGTCTGATTCTGGACTGATGTCTACTCCTGAAGAATTTTGTCTTTGCTTAGCCTGGGAGCCCCAGTGTGATTTGGAATTTGAAGCATAAATTCTTACAAAAGTGCATGTGTATGGGTTTTTGCTGAGGGTCGGACACGACTGAGCGACTTCACTTTCACTTTTCACTTTCCTGCATTGGAGAAGGAAATGGCAACCCACTCCAGTGGTCTTGCCTTGAGAATCCCAGGGACGGGGGAACCTGGTAGGCTGCCGTCTATGGGGTCACACAGAGTCGGACACGACTGAAGTGACTTAGTGGCAGCAGCAGCATGGGTTTTGTGGCAAAGAGTTCGTAGGTCAACCCACAGCTTTAATGGTGGAGTCTTTCTCCTTCCTGAATATTTCTTCCTGTGATGAGGATAAGAGAGCTGTTATAATACATATACTTTGAGTTGTAAGGGAGTTGTGGATGAATTCTGTTGATCATGGCTATTAGCAGATAGAAGGCAGATTTCTCAGCCTGACAACTTGCTGCATTTAACTGTTGCCCGTGCACTGTGCAGAAATTCTGAAGAGAGCTGAGGCCCTGCCTCTTTTCTCATCATTTTCTCCTGTGGCTTGCCCAGCAGCTCACTGTGTTTGATCCCAAACTATACATGATGACTCCTTACATTCTTAATATATAACTTTATCTACTACACATTTTTTTTTTTCTTTTCCACCACACTCTTCCCTGAAAGTACACATTTTCTTTTCTTTTTCTTTCCTCTACTGTTTGGGTGCTTTGTATTGTCATCTTTTGCTTAAGCATATCTTTTGAATTTTCTAAAATTAAATATGTGTTTTTGGCACTATAAAAGCTATTTTTTAAAAAAACTACTTAAATAGAAAAATTTTAAAAATGCTTAAAAGGAAATAGACAAGTAGACCTCTCTGTCTATATCTTGATTAAAGATTCCAAGAAGGGGCATTATTCTAACTATTTGAGAGAAGAATACAAGTATTTCAGTGCTGAGGAGGTGAAGAGACACTGGCTGATGTGTAGCTCATGGGAGAAGACATGCATAGTGCTCTTTTATATGAGTCAGTCCTTAATTATCACTCCTAGGCCTGGATTTCCTCTTAGGTATAATGTGGATAGTAAATGTCTCATAAGAGAAACATGAAGATTAAATTAGAATGACACTTAGTGCTCATCCCTAAGGCGTAGTAGTCAGGTGATAGCAGTCATGGGACATGTGTGCCATGCTACCCAGCTCTCACCCTGATGCTCATGACAGGCACAGCATCTGTCCCAGTGAGCTAGTTCAGGCTCAGCCTCCTATAGGCATGATACTACAATCAGATGAACTTGGAATTTTGATGTCTTTGAAGTAAACGCTCAATTCCTAGTAGCCATGACAATGGTGGTGTTGGTGGAAATTCTAGAGCCAGATGGGACTAAGTAAGCTGTTGGTTAAATAGTCCTCACACGATTAACAACCATCATCAGTTCAGTTCAGTCGCTCAGTCGTGCTGACTCTTTGCGGCCCCATGAATTGCAGTACGCCAGGCCTCCCTGTCCATCACCAACTACTGGGGGCAGGAGGAGAAGGGGACGACAGAGGATGAGATGGCTGGATGGCATTACCAATTCAACAACCATCATATAGACAAAATATAAAATATAACTGCCAGAAGGCATTGGAAAAAGAGCAAAAGCAAGCAGATTCTAGATGGGAGTGAACACTTAAAGAACAACATTGAGTTTCCTGTTTTCATAGCTGCTAACCTGAGGGCAGGCTCCAGTTTGCATAAGGCAGGGTAGAAAACTACCTTTCTGGCTGGAAGAACCAGACGATAGAAGCAATGGCAGGCACTGGAACATGAGAGATAATCCTGGAAAGAGAGATGTGGAAAAGGGGAGGCACTGATAGTGTGTATAAACGTCAACCAACCAAACTAAGGATAAAATAATACAGAAATTTGACCCCTGTCTAAGAGATAGTGTTTGCAATCTGAACTAAAAAATATATCTGACACTCTTCAGAGAAACATAATGCAATATAGGCTTTCCATAACATAATGCAATATTAGACTCTCTGGCTGATTTCAAATATCCAGAATAAAGCCGAAGTTACCTAGGATATTAAAATACTGGAAAGTATGACCCATTTTAAAAAGAGAAGGCAACTGAAAACAAGTAGATTGATGGATCAGAACTGAGAGTCCATGACTAGATTCACACAAATGCAGTCTACTGATTTTTGGCAAAAGAACAAAGAAAACTCAGTGGAGCTAAGATAAAATCAGATTATAGCCATAAATATAAAGTGCAAAACTATAAAACTTCTAGAAGATAGCACAGAAGAAAATCTGGATGACCTTGGGTTTCACGGTGACTTATTAGATGTAACACTAAAAGCTTGAACCTTGAAAAGAAAGAAAAAAGCAGGTTGGACTTCATTAAAATTAAAAGCTTCCTATCTGCAGAAGACACTGTTAAGAGAATGAAAAGATAAGCTATAGATTGGGAGAAAATATTTGCAAAACACGTGTCTAATAAAGAACTGTTGTCCTAGGCTATAAAGGACAACAGTTAATAAACTAAAGACTTAAAACTCAACAGTTAATGAACTAAACATCTTAATTAAATAATGGGTAAAATATCTGAACAGACCCTGCACCAAAGATAAACATGTGGCCAAATAAACAGATGCTCAGCATATGTGATTAAGGAATCGTAATGAGCAGCATCATGATACAGCCACACACCTATTAGAATGGCTAACACCAAAGCACTGTTAACATCAAATGCTGGTGAGGAGGTGAAGCAAGAGGAACTTTGATTTCTGGTAAAACTCAAAATGGTGCAGTCACTTTGGAAGAAATACTGGCAAAGTCTTACAGAAGTAAACACATTATGAGATCCAGCAATCATTCTCCTTGTTACTTACCTAGATGGGTTGAGAACTTATGTCCAAATGAAAACCTAATCATGAAAGTATGTAGTAGCCACGTCATCACTGTCATACTTGGTACAAGTGGAGATGTCCTTCAGTAGGTGAATGCATAAACAAGCTGTGGTGTATCTGTACAATGACTTATTATTTAGTGATTAAAAAATAGGAGTGATAAAACCACAAAATAACATGGATGAGGCTTAAATGTAAATTACTAAGTGAAAGAAACCTATGTAAAAAGGACTACATTTTGGATAATTCCAACTGTATAACATCATGGAAAAAACAAAATGACAGAAACAGTAAAAAGATTAATGCTTTCCAGGAGTTTGTGGGGAGGGAGGAATGGATAAATAGGTGGAGCACAGGGGATTTTTAGGACAGTTAAACCTCTCTCTTTGCTACTATAATGGTGGATACATGTTTTTCAATATTTGTTAAAACCCAAGGAATGGACAAAAGAGTGACCCTGATGTCATCTGTGGACTTGATATTAATAATTGATATTAATATATCAACATTGGATTATTATAAAAATGTACCATGCAAGATGTTAATAATAGGGTAAACCGTGTGCATAGGGGGACATGAGGGAGCACAGGAACTGTCTGTAAATTTTCCTATAGACCTGAACTGCTTTAAAATATTGAAAATATTAATGTAAAAAGACAGGAGTGACATCAGCCAAAGTGACGGGGTAGGAACATCTGGACGTTATTCCTCTCCAGCAACATCAAAGAATTTGGCAAACCTACTTGAATTAAGCTTATCAGAATTCTGAAAGACAAAGGTTTATACAAAGTGAGTGCTTAGCCAGGAGAAAAGCCACTGGAGTAGAGCAGGAGCTCTTTTTTTTTATTGCATTTTAATTTACCCTTGCCCTCTCTCTGCCCCTGGCTCAGTAGTAGTCTTGAAGAGAAAAGCTTTTAATTCCAGTTTGAGTATCTAATTCTGGAGGGAGCAGAGTGGGTCTAGTCCCTAAGAAATTGTGCTTCTCTGTTTTGACCTTACTGGGGTTTCCTATAGGATTGCCATGAGGGGCTTCTCTGTGTTTCACCTAACTCTCTCTAGGGAGAGAGTCTACATTGTCCTCAAAAAAAAAAAACCAAAAAAGACAAAAACAAGAGCAAGCTGGAAAAAACTAACAGTTGGGGAAAACAATAAACATACTGAGATTTTGAAAAGAAAAGCCGGGGAATAACCTTTTGTGAACAAAACAGAGGCTTTGAAAAGCTATCATGTATATAGAGAACACAGAAAAACACCCACCTGCTCAGGGCAGGACACACGCTCAGAAAAGATCTGGAAGACTGTAGGTTTTTACCCCTGGCTTGTCTTTCGGATCACAAGAAGGACCTACTAGAGTTGTAAATGGCCTAAATGTTGAAAGAGTGCCTGGACATAAAGCCAAATTGCAAAGATCTGGAATGTTAACTTTTTGTTTTTTAATGTTCTTGTTCGATTTCTTTATCGTTACATATCATAATATCCAAAGTATCCACTTTAAGTGAAAAATTATGAAGCATGCAAAGAAATAAGTATGACTTATTCAAAAAGTAAATTAAAAAGATAGAAAATGTATTCTCTGCAGAGGGTCCATGGAATGGAACATTATTCAGCTCCATACGGAAATGAAGTCCTGACACATGGTGCAGCACGCGTTCTGCTACGTGAAAGAAGCCAGACTGCAAAGGCCAGATATTGTAGGGTCCACTAGTATGAAACATTCAGAACAGGTAAATCCATAGAGCTACAAAGTGGGTTAGTGGTTGTTATGGGCTCTGGGGAAGGGATAATGGGGATAGACAACTTAATTGGTCGGAGAAGCGATGGCACCCCACTCCAGTACTCTTGCCTGGAAAACCCCATGGACGGAGGAGCCTCATGGGCTGCAGTCCATGGGGTCGCAAAGAGTCAGACACAACTGAGCGACTTCCCTTTCACTTTTCACTTTCACACATTGGAGAAGGAAATGGCAACCCACTCCAGTGTTCTTGCCTGGAGAGCCCCAGGGACAGGGAAGCCTGGTGGGCTGCTGTCTATGAGGTCGCACAGAGTCGGACACGACTGAAGTGACTTAGCAGCAGCAGCAGCAGCTTAATTGGTGGAGTATTTCCATTTAGGATGATGAAACATTCCAGAACTTGATAGTGGTGATGGTTGCTGAACTTTGTGAATGTGCTAATGCCACTGAATGGTACCCTTTGAATCACTGGTACGTTTTTTGTTATGCATGTTTTAACAAAATAAAAGGAAAAGCAAAAGAATGTACAGTCAATGGAGACTGACTCCAAGAGAATGAAAATAGCAGAAAAGGATTTCAAAGTAGTTTTTACAATTATGTCCAATGTCTTAATAAAAATATATTAATAATCAGTGACAAGGTAGTGTAAAGTCAGATGGTCAATCAGAAAGCTAGACCCTGTGACAAGTTAGTATCGAGGGCTCAGGTAATGAGACATTAGATTGTCATAGGACGAGTCTTAAGAGATTTCATCAGGGTATTACAGAACTCTCTAATGGAAGGGCTAGAAATGCTATTTCCTGTCTGCTGCAGTCCACAAAAGGCTTTGTGGTCTGGTCTCAGCCTCTCTTTCAAATTAGTAAATTTAATGCACTAACATCTTTTACTTTAGGCTGCTTGAGAATGAAAATTAGAGTGGGATAATGTCAAAGAGAATCTTCAGTATCCTCATCTGGGTTTTCAGAGTTGAGGTTACAAAAGCTCGTCTGGTTTCATGAGATTCCTGTCTTTGTCATAGATCTTGCATTAGATTCTCAAACACGGAGAAGGTATGCATATGCTTGGTTTAAAGGAAGTGTGTAATTTGAGGCAGAAGAAATCGCACAGTATCCCCAAGTCCCTTCTTGCTCACTTCAGTCAGTTCTGTTCAGTTGCTCAGTTGTGTCCAACTCTTTGTGACCCCATGGACTGCAGCATACCAGGCCTCCCTGTCCATCGCCAACTCCGGGAGTGTACTCAAACACATGTCCATTGAGTCGGTGATGTCATCCAGTGATCTCATCCTCTGTTGTCCTCTTCTCTTCCTGCGTTCAATCTTTCCTAGCATCAGGGTCTTTTCCAGTGAGTCAGTTCATTGCATCAGGTGGCCAAAGAATTGGAGTTTCAGCTTCAGCATCAGTTCTTCCAATGAATATTCAGGACCGATTTCCTTTAGGATTGACTGGTTTGATCTTCTTGCAGTCTGAGGGACTCTCAAGAGTCTTCTCCAACACCACAGTTCAAAAGCATCAATTCTTTGGCGCTCAGCTTTCTTTATAGTCTAACTCTCACATCCATACATGGCCATACAGGAAAAACCATAGCCTTGACTAGATGGACCTTTGTTGGCAAAGTAACATCTCTGCTTTTCAAATGCTGTCTAAGTTGGTCATAACTTTTCTTCCAAGGAGTAAGTGTCTTCTAATTTCATGGCTGCAATCACTATCTGCAGTGATTTTGGAGCCCCCCAAAATAAAGTCTGCCACTGTTTCCCCATCTATTTCCCATGAAGTGATGGGACCAGATCCTGTTGAACCGCACGGTTCCGCCCTGGAGTCCGTCGCCCAAGACCACCAAGACACAGGATCGATGCAAATAGCAAGAGGATTTATTGAACCGGCGCGCCGGGGTTCTGCCCTCCTTAAGCAAGGAGCGAACCCCGATGACAGTTACAGAACAGGTTTTAAGCACAAAAAACCACATTGGGCGGGGAGGTATAGATATATCATGATTGGTCACAAAACTGCTGACCTTTACAAGGATAGGCTCGTGAGGGTCTGGCGATATAATTCTGTGGATAACACACAGTTTACACAACTTGTTTTTCTGACTCTTCTGGAAAGTCAAACCTTCCAGGTCAGGGTCTGTAAGTTACAAACCCTCCAGGTCAGGGTCTGTGAGTCACAAATAACAGAGATAAGAGATAACCTTTCAGTTGGTCTGGAAAATCCCTAAATCTTACAGGTTACTTCCTCACACAATTCCTTCCACTGAGCACCTTCTGTCCTTCACTTATGTTTTAATGTTTTATTTAACGTATTAGCTGTGGCTCCCTTGTTGTCTCAGCAGTAAAGAATCTGCCTGCCAAAGCAGGAGACGTGGGTTTGATCTCTGGGTCTGGAAGATCCCCTGGCGAATGAAATGGCAATCCATGCCAGTATTCTTGCCTCAGAAATCCAATGGATAGAGAAGCCTAGTGGGGTCCATGGGGTCGCAAGGAATTAGATATGTCTTACCGACTAAACAAGAACAATTAGCATGTTATCTACCAGCATATTACTTCTTTGTTTTTTGCTCATCGTCCTCATCTAGGATTAAAACTCCATGAAGTCCGGGACTTTCTACTGCTTGTGTTCATAGCTGTCTCCCTGTTGCCTACAACAGTGCCTGGCTGTAAAAGGGGTTCAGTAAGTTGTCATTGAATTAAAAATGATTCCTATTTGTTGCTTTAAAAAAAGACTTAAATGCTTGTAAGCAGAAATCTGCTAGTAAGCACATACTCACATAATTAATAAGGCAAAAACGACTATATTAACTATCTTTAAAAGTTGCAGTGTTTAAGGTAAATCAAGGAGAAATAAGGGAGAACAAACTTTTGCTAAAGCACTATTATGGCATATGAACCTCACTTACATTATTTTATTTATTTTAATCCATAGAGTAATATTGGAAAATAAGTGGCTGATCTCCCATTTTATAGATGAGGAAACCAATGCTCCTAAAGGCAGAATCATTTGTTCAAAGTTACAACTGGTAGAGACAAGATATTGCTACATTCTACCTGGCTTTTTTTTTTTTTTTTTTTTTTTTGATCTTCAGCAGTGATTTACAAAATTCTTTCTATCCACCTATAGAAATAAGCATGCTGCTGCTGCTGCTAAGTCACTTCAGTCGTGCCCGACTCTGTGTGACCCCATAGACGGCAGCCCACCAGGCTCCCCCATCCCTGGGATTCTCCAGGCAAGAATACTGGAGTGGGTTGCCATTTCCTTCTCCAATGCATGCTCGGAGAAGGCAATGGCACCCCACTCCAGTACTCTTGCCTGGAAAATCCTATGGACAGAGGAACCTGGAAGGCTGCAGTCCATGCTGTACAGATAAGCATTCACACATGTGTGCATGCACACACACGTTCACACAGACAATCAGAAGTATTTACTTTGTAAGTGAATCTTGCTAAAGTACTTCTAGTCTATTTTATTGTGTTCTGTTCTATTCTATCTTTCTACTCTATTCCATTCCATTCCATCCCGTTCCCTATTTTTTCTTTTTCATCCTATTCTATTCTATCCTGTTTCTTAATTTGATTTGACCTATTAAAGTGTTTTTGCGCAAAACCTATGGGTTGCAAAACAGAATTTGAAAATACTTACTCTTGCCAGTGTTGAAAGAGACTGGAGCCCTAGACCACATGCTGAGGAACAGGAAAGACTTTATTGAGGAGGTGACCTTTGAGCTATGCCTTGAATGATGGGTTGGGTATAAGGAAACTATTACAATACAAATTTCACCCATTCAGGCAATAGAATACTTATATAATTTAGGCTTCTATCAAATCATCCAGATGCTTGACATTTTATGGTAAGGCTGAAAAATCAAGGTACTCTGATGTCTTGCTTTATTCACTTGGGTACTCAATCCATCAAGCGCTGGTTGCTATTAGGGAGTAATTACTGAGCACTAGTTACATGCCAGGCAGTGAGTTCAGCACTGGAAACCTGTAGACGTCTCCAGGGTGATGTCTGCCCTTAAGGAGAGTGGGTTCACATCTCACTTTCCTCAAGCTGACCTGGCAGTGGGCGCTTTGCACTGGACATGTCCAGCTCTAGTCCACTGTCCCCAAGGAGCTGGTGTTCTTCATGTTTGGCTTTATGCTGGGCAATTCTGGGGATGTGGCATTGTCCTTTCCTTTCTTCCATCTTGAAATGGGATTCTGAGTTAAAAGGGAGCTATTCCTTGTGGCCTAATGACATATTGATTGGCGATGGTTTGTCTTTGTGAAAGCATTTCACGTGAACGATGCTTCTAGACATTGTGAGGTAGGGTCATGGGTTTTGTCATCACCTCTTTTGCCCGAGATAAGATTTTTATCCCCCCAAGTCAGAGAAATGAAAGTTGACTCATCCATTTAAATCAGGGATTCTCTAGAGAAATTGATGTGTGGGCCCATTGGCAGCATCTTCATTTTAACAGTTTTTAGGGTCTGATGAACTGATTGGCAGTGGAGGCAGTTAGGCAGCGGGTCTTTGGCAAAAAGTGCTCCGACAAGGAGGCTTCTTAGCAAAAGTCCTCTGTTTTAAGTAGGCTTTCAATAACTAAATCATTACACCAAAAACATTAATATATTTCCTTATTTTAAGCCTGTTGTAATGAACTTGCATTGTTTTGGAATGGATAAATAAACAATGATAATAGAAACATGAAATAAAATAGAAAGAGGTATCATCTTCCTGACCTTGTTAACTCAGATATACTGGGGCTGGAACATTCTATACCATTTTTTTGTTTGTTTTAATGGATGCAGTGCTGTTTATTGGTACTAGGCTCAGTCACTGAGATATGTTGCTGGTTAAGATGCTGGTTTCCTTTTACAATATTCTGGGCTAAAGTCCTTTGAAATTAGTTCTGTGTTATATGCTTCGTGTTATTCCCAGCATGGTGTCTAACAAAGAGTAGCTGCTCAAAAACATGCTAATTGGCAAATTGATATCAACTCATATATC
Source organism: Oreotragus oreotragus (assembly GCA_006410675.1). Taxonomy (NCBI): domain Eukaryota; kingdom Metazoa; phylum Chordata; class Mammalia; order Artiodactyla; family Bovidae; genus Oreotragus; species Oreotragus oreotragus. The sequence goes on from SJYX01000458.1 coordinate 368,214, forward strand.
AATATGGCAATTTGTAATTTATAAACACTTTGATATACATTTTACCATTTGATTTTTAAACTCAACAGCAATGTTTTTAGTGATTTGTTTTTATCAACTCCTAACAATGTACTGAACTTGCACTTCATAGAATGAAATTACAGTATGGAATTACAGTAGTTCTGCATGGTAAAAAGAAATCGATTCTTGGCAATTATTTGCCTAACTTGCAGGATCAGAAAAGTGCTAATATACTAAGTATTAGTCTAATAACTTTGGACTTTCAGTATGTTTTGCAGAGGAAATAGAGAGCATCAGTTAATCTGATGGAGTATTTCAATGAAAATTAGTTAAGAGAGATACTAATGTGTATTAGTCAGCTTTGGCTAAGTTATGCTGCAATAACAAATGTCCCCAACATGTCAGTGGCTTACAACGATGATGGCTTACAACTCTGTGTACATTCTCTATCTGCCTACTGATACAGATGTATGCATAGGCAGATGGGATATATGTATATGTATATGTATATATTTATATGTATTCACAAACACTGCTCCATCCTCCCCTCTCTTTCTCTGCCCCCACCCCCATCCAGCTATTTCTTTAATTCCTGGACCACAATTTGAAGGAGTAGGTTTAATTGGGACATGCAGTATGATTCCAGAGAGAAAAGAGTGACAGAAACACATGATGACTCTTAAAGCTTTCATTTCATAGTGACACAAGAGATTTCTATTCCCATTGCATTGGCCAAAGCAAGTCGGATGGCCCGGACTGAGGTCAGTGTCAGAGGTGAAATATATGACCCTTTCCAGCAGAGAAGCTGAAGATTCTTGGAACAATATAGCCATTACTCCCTGCTGTTAGTATATGTAGCTAGAATGGTGATTTAGATCCTCATATTAATTTAGATCCTTATAAGTAACCATATGTTCAACAAAATATGTCTTATTCACTACATTGTTTAGACAAAAAAAACCCCTAAGGCTATTTTTTAAAACAATTTAAAGTCTTATAGCTGGTAAATGGCAAATTCTAAATTTGAACTGAAATCTGAATCTGACTCACTTCCTAACCTAAATCTAAATCTGATGCTCTTCGTGGCCGTACTGCATATGTGAATGTCTGTGACTGGATCAAACAGAGAATGTTTCGGCTATAGTGTGTACTCTAAAATGTGGGTTTCAATTTCCATTTATTTGTTTCATACTTTTTTAAGGTGACCAATATTTGACAAAGGTATTCTTTCTGTCAGTGTAAGTCTTATAGCTGGTAAATGGCAAATTCTAAATTTGAACTGAAATCTGAATCTGACTCACTTCCTAACCTAAATCTAAATCTGATGCTCTTCGTGGCCGTACTGCATATGTGAATGTCTGTGACTGGATCAAACAGAGAATGTTTCGGCTATAGTGTGTACTCTAAAATGTGGGTTTCAATTTCCATTTATTTGTTTCATACTTTTTTAAGGTGACCAATATTTGACAAAGGTATTCTTTCTGTCAGTGAATATACTTAATTATTTTAGATTCTTTTTGTTAAGATTGTAAGTTTGGTGCATGAGGGTGTGTGTGTGTGTGTGTGTGTGTGTGTAATAAAATCAGGTCCCTTCAATCCTCTGCAGGACCTTGACATAAGATTCTTACAGACCCTGCTAAAACTGCTGAGTTTCAAATCAGGAATTAGTTCTGATTCTGTTGAGGTAAACCTGAAAAGAGAGGAAAAATAGGATCCACCTTCCTGTGTTATTAAGATTTCAGATATACAGTTTTGATAAAAGCTTGCAAGTACAAAATTTGCTATCAAGCCTAATGTAGCATGGAGGATTTTGTCTGAGCTAGCAAAGGATCACATTTTCATCTCCTATGAGGCAGAGACTGAGCTCTATAAACTATTTTCCACATGCACACTTTACTCAAAAAGAAGGAAAAGAAGATTTTGTTGTGAATCTTTGTCTTATTTTAGAATGTGTCGGGGTGCATCCTAGACCCAGTTACCTGATAGATCACATTCTATTGGTGTGATGTGTGTGTGTGTATGTGTGTTTGTGTGTGTGTGTGAGAGTTGCTCAGTTGTGTCCGACTCTTTGAGACCCCATGGACTGTAGCCCGCCAGGCTCCTCTGTCCATGGGGATTCTCCAGGCTAGAATACTGGAGTGGATTGCCCTGCCCTTCTCCAGTTGTGATACACACACTTCCTAAACTGAGCAAAAACATTGGCCTCAGTTACCAGGAAAACCAATACTGCACAATAAATGGGCCAAATGACCCGTTCAGCTCTATTCATGCATGCGATCCAACTAGGGCTGGAGTGAGTGCCCCAGAGAAGACGTAGCACCCTCCCAGGTACTGAGGAGTCCTCCCTGAAGAGATGAGTTAAACTGTCTTGGGGCAATGCTCTGGAATCAAGTTTTAAAAGAGCCCTTTTCCATCTGACCTGCCTTTTGCCCCTCTAAGATCGAAACATGTCCTCTGCTGCATAGTTGAGAGCAATAGTTCCCGAATAAGAGAATCTGGTTTAGAAGTCAGATAGTGAGTCATTACTGGCAGTAGACAGGCACTCTTCTGACCTTTGCTTCATTTGGCACCCTCTTCTGATTATTTAGTAACTAATAACTGATTCGTTAATGAAATCAGTTCAGCCCTTCATTTAATAAACATTAAATGAGGCCATTCTCTTGAGTCCAGAGCTGTGCTAAATGACAGAGAGTTAAGGTTGTCAGCAGGCCCCTTACCCTTCATTTTCAAGTCCTTGAGGGAAAACAGACAAGTCAGCCAACGTTTCTAAATGCCATGTGACAAAAGCTGTGTTGGATATGAGCACAAGCATTTCTAAGACACAGGAAAAGAATACCTTTTCTAGATTTAAACATCCTGGTAGGGGGTTTCTAGAGGAGGTGGTCCTTGAAATGAATCTTCTTGGATGAGAAGGCTAACTGCCCAGATAAAGAATGTAGAGGGAGGGGACTGTAGACCTGTATCACATGGTAGCATGAGCAGGTGAGCAAGGCGCCAGTGGTCGTGACAAGGAGGTAAGGATGGTGGAAGTGGAGGGGACTGGGGAGGAGGAGAGCTGGGGATGATGGTAGACAAGTAAGATAGAAGTCGACTTCATGAAGCACTCCAAGTCCATGGTTATTAATCTGTGCTATTTTGAATTTATGTGTAGAAACCAACTCAGGAAGAAAGGAAACTTGCTTAGAAACACTGAATGTTTTCCCAGAGTACATGTGAGGCTACAACTTGGCCTCAAAAATAGGACAGGGATACCACCAGGGATCTCCACTTCATTCTTCTGTCCTCTTTGTGGGTTTTTATTGCTCATCTCCTTTTTTTTTTTTTTTTTAATGCAGTGACAGACACAGAGGATAAGACCATCATCTGAGATCTTACATCTTACATATAGATCCACCTGGAAAGACTGAGTGCCTCTTTTTGTTCATACAAATTCTTTCCGAAAGGAAATCGCTTGGGTTAGCTTGAGCCTGGTACCTCCTCTTGTACCCCTTTGTGATGAGAAGGCAAGTTGTGTTGCACGAGCTTTGTTTCTGGGACCATGAGATGCCAGGGGACTGGTTGCCTTGGAACTTCCCAAGGAGAGAGACTGGGAATTTTACAAATAAATGGATTATCTATATGGGTTTCAAATGATAGTCCACTGGTAAGAGGCAGGAGGAGAAGGGGACGACAGAGGCTGAGATGGCTGGATGGCATCACTGACTTGAGGGACGTGAGTTTGAGTGAACTCCGGGAGTTGGTGATGGACAGGGAGGCCTTGGAGCCCCCTAGCCATGGGGTCACAAAGAGTCGGACACGACTGAGTGACTGAACTGAACTGAACTGAAGGTGCCTCGTAATAGCTTCTGGAGTTTTGGAAACAGGCTGCTGCTGCTGCTAAGTCGCTTCAGTCGTGTCCGACTCTGTGCGACCCCGTAGACGGCAGCCCACCAAGCTCCCCCGACCCTGGGATTCTCCAGGCAAGAACACTGGAGTGGGTTGCCATTTCCTTCTCCAATGCATGAAAGTGGAAAGTGAATGTGAAGTCACTCAGTCGTGTCTGACTCAGCCTACCAGGCTCCTCCATCCATGGGAGTTTCCAGGCAAGAGTACTGGAGTGGGATGCCATTGCCTTCTCCGTTGGAAACAGGCAGCAGCATATAACTAGGGTGTACCTGCTCAACCTTCGGAGTCAGTAGATCTGAAGTGGGGTCTATGGGGCGGCGTTTAAAAATTCAGTAATTGATGCTAACGCCCTCGTAGTGTCGGAATCCTTTTAAGGACTTTTCACTTTATCTCAAAAAAAGAGAGGAAACCTCGGGAGGAAGAAGGGGAGGCCACGGGGTAGGTTTGTATCACGGGACACCTGTGTGGGCAGGTGATTTGAAGAAGAGGTGAGGATGTCGTGACTTTGTAGCAGTCTATTACGTTCATCCAGTGTAAGCACTCACTGAAGGCGGAGTCGTGCAGGAGAGGGAAAGGGGCTTAGAAGGAAGAGCTGACAGCTTGTCATTAGTTCTATCGGGGCAGGGAGGCGAGGAGTGTGACGGAGCAGGGCCCTAGGGGACCTTCCCCCATATCCTCTGCTTCAGCTCCCCTCTGAAGTACCCAGATACAGAATTCGATGCATGTTTCCTGAGTTGTTTTGCAGATGTGAACTCCCCTCCCCCTAATGGAAGATGTTAACTACTTGATGACCACGAGCACATTGCCCCAGGCCTCCTGGAGCCTAAGGACCAATGGAGTTAACCCCTGTGACCCTGCCCTGTTCCCTCACCATCAGCCAACCACAGAACTGTGCACAAGCTGATCACACACCCCTCTCCATCATCTGCCCTTTAAAAACTCTTTGTTAAAATCCTTCCAGCAGCTCTAGGCTTTTTAGGGCCTGAGCCAACGGTCTCCTTGCATGGCCCCAGCAGCAAGCCTTTCTCTGCTCTACACTCCTACGTTTCAGTTTGTTTGGACTCACTGTGCTTTGGGCACAGGAACTTGCACTAACAGGAGTATATCTGGAGCAAGTCGCGTATTTCGGGCATGGGTAATGAGGTAACAGGGCTTCCCTGGGGGTTCAGTGAAGAATCCACCTGCAGTGCAGGAGACCCAGGTTTGATCCCTGAGTTGGGAAGATTCTCTGGAGAAGGGAATGGATACACACTCTAGTATTCTTGTCTGGAGAATCCCATGGACAGAGAAGGATGGTGGGCTATAAAGTCTATGGGGTCACAAAGAGTCGGACCCAGCTGAGCAATTAACGTTTCCACTTTTGTTTCCATTGAGGCCATTACTAGGTGATATAAGATGGCAAGTGGGACTTAGGCCAGGATGGAAGATGATACAAGAGCAGAAGGGAGCTGAGTGCAGGGGCGTTCTGAGCTGAAGATGACACTTGCATAATCATTGCTTGCAAACAACAGGTGAGGACTCTGTGTGCCAGTTCCCTAGGGTGGGTATGATTAAGGACCAATAAGTCTATGGATCTGGGGGACATCGAAGACTAAGTAGGAGGGAAGGTGAGAAGGTTGAGAAGGAGACATATCAATGGAAGGAGAATATAAGTCAAGAGAGACTGGTGTCCGTAAAGCATAGGGAGAGATTTTAAAGAAGACAGAATTAACCATATGAAGTTAGCCAGATTCTCAGTGTCAAAGACATGCTGTGAATCTGACGAGTAGCAAATGAATTATGACCTTGAGGAGAGCAGTTTTATCCTTTAAAGTAATTTTCATCTATCTTTCCTCCCTATCTGATGGTGAACTTCACTCAATGCGTTCATTGAGTAAACACTCTGTAGGCAGGGCTAGGAGTCCTGAAATCCACAATTTTTTACTCAGGGAGCTCATAATTTAATGGAAAGACCAATAAAAAGATTGTGGTAGACAGTGATGCGCTCCAGTAAAGGTCCACAGAGTACTCTGGGTGCCCGCAGGAAGGAGAGCCAACGCCTTAACGAAGCAGGCACTCAATAAAACTATATTAAATTAGCATGTTTATTAAATTTGCTGGTGCAAAAATGAGTAATATTATCAATAAGTAAACAGACACAGGGCCAGCTAATGAGGGCTGGTGTGTTGGCAGAAGTTTAAGAAAGGCAGTTACTCCTCTCTGGTTTCTTTAAAGGCTCATATTTTTCAGAGCTTTGTCACTACCCCCCCGGTCTCTTCTGGCTCTGCATGGGCACCAAGGACTGTTTCCTTCCACTTCAGTGATTTTAGCCTTTGGACCACTAACTCCCCAATTTATGTATCTGGCCTTTCCTGGAAACCAGTCTAATCTCTAGCTGCCTGCGGGGCATTTGCACCTGTGTGTCTCACACACACTTCTGTTTAACAGGAGCACAGATTGGACACCATTTCCAGCTTCATATTCTGAATTCTTTTTTTTTCCTAAGCCCATCACCTACCTGGGGTTATCCTAGACTCTTTCCTCTTGACTTTCCTTTGCTGCCGAGTTTATTTTTTGAATGGCTTTCGTCTCTCATCTGCATTCACACTGCCACTGTGGCACGTCAAACTTGTTTCTTCCCTGCCTGGTTGAAGCCAGCAGATGCCCTGTTCTCTGTACACCCTCTTCCCTGCCATCTTTCTAGGTCTTTAAGCTGGTGCTTCCAGCATTGGTGGCTGCCTGTTAACAATAGTCGACCATCTAAACAACTTATGTGGTCACGCCACACAGTCTGTCTCCAGGCTAGGTCAATTCAGCAATTTAACAGAATTTTATTTTTCATATCGTTTGCCGGGCACCGTGCCAACGGCGCCCTGCTCTAATGGGGCTGACATTCCAGTGTGGACAAAAGTGGAGCCTTGGAATTGAGAGTCCAGTGTGTGAAAGAAGTAACTGGAGGGGTGAGAAAGTGTGGCTGTGAGTCTTGGTTAGTCCTGGGGATGTGGTGGCACTGGGGACCAGCCAGGGACGCTTCTCAAGGGAAACCACATCTATGCTGAGGCTGGGGAATGAACGGGAGGTGGGCAGGTACAAGCTGAGTTTGCAGACATCCTGGGTGTGAGGAAGATGGGGTGTGGATAGAGCCAGCAGATGGAAGGGCCAAGGCTATAGGCGATCCTGGTTGGACCTCTGTAGGAGCCAGTTCAGGGAAGACCATAAAGGATTGCCTCAGGGGACTTGGACTTTCTCTTATGGGCTCTGTTTTGTACTTGAGAAGCCAACTCTGGATTGCTCTGAGAGGAATGGATTGGGTGGGGCCGAACATCAAGGCAGGAAATGCAGCCACCCAGTTCTTGTCTCCTGAGCTCACTGACCAGCATCTTCCAAGCCCAGCACAGCATGTTCAGCACACTTGTTCAGCCAGTGACTTAACACACGATGCTTCCCTACAGGGAGCTGATGTTCTCTGCAGAGTAGCTGCCTGCCTTGACCTCTGCATCAGGGCTTCCTCCACCAGGAACTTCCTTCTCGTTCAGCACCAAAAACTCATATCCACCTGTTAGAAGGCCGTCCAAACCCTGCTTCCTGTTCTCCTCTAGTCCTTGTAACAGCCACAGGAGGAGCTGTGTGGTCTCCACTGTGGTTGTCGTTTGGTTGCTAAGTCATGTCCAACTCTTTGCGACCCCTTGGACTGCAGCATGCCAGGCTTCCCTGTCCTCCACCGTCTTCCTGAGCTTGCTCAAATTCATGACAGTTGGGTTGGTGATGCCATCCAACATCTCACCCTCTGTTTTCCCCTTCTCCCTTTGCCTTCAGTCTTTCCCAGCATCAGAATCTTTTCCAGTGAGTCAGTTTTTTTTTTGCATCAGGTGGCCAAAGTACTGGAGCTTCAGCTTCAGCATCTCGTGAATATTCAGGGTTGATTTCCTTTAAGATTGACTGGTGGAATCTCCTTGCTGTCTATGGGACTCTCAAGAGTCTTCTCTAGCCCCCCGATTTGAAAGCATCATTTCTTTAGTACTCAGCCGTTTTATGATCCAACTCTCACATCCGGACATGACTACTTGAAAAACCATAGCTTTGACTATATGGGCCTTAGTCAGCAAAGTGCTGTCTTTCCTTTTTAATTTGCTGCCTAGGTTTGTCACCTCCACTTTGTGAGAAGGGAAAGGAGGTTCACGAAGGTTAGGACTTGTCTGAAGTTATATGGTGGGGTCTGGGGTTTTACACCTAAGTCTTCTTCTCTTCAAACCCATTTCGCACCTGACTAAGACTCCTGGGCACGTGAGTGATGGAAGAGGAACAGTTACCCGCGGGGGTCTCAGCCCCGAGGTGAGCCACGCCCCCCTGGGTGTGCCTGTGTGTCCTCTTCCAGGACTTCCTGACCTCGCCCTCTGACCTGCACCCCTGCTCTGACCCTCCAGACGGAGGGACCCACCCCACACAGCAGGCACTCAGTGCAGCCTGTCACTTGCTGTCCTGTCTTGTCTCCTGGCCAAGGCCTCCTGGGTCCCCCTCTAGGGCCACTGTCGGCTTTGTCCTGGTCCGCACCGACCTGGCTACTCTGGGGACAAAGCCTCTGTGTCTGGGGTACTCCGTGTGGTCTGAGGTCAGCCTCTGTCACTTCTGTCTTGCTCAGGTTCTGTGTGTGGATGCCTGCGGGTCAGAGTGGACCCATCAGCCAGTCCATTCCCCCTGCTCCGCCCTGAGCACTTCCACCAGGAGCACCCACACTGCACCCCAGCCCTGGCCCCTGACTCCGCGGAGTGATGCTGGCTCTTCGTGGGGATGTGTAAAGCTCATAGCCTGGCTAGCACATTTGAATGATTGAAGATTCCAGATGCAGGCACAGGATGAGGCTGTCTCAGCCACAGTGACTCAGAAGGGGCCGATGGGCATGAGCCTCATTTGTGCCCCAGCTGAGGAGTGAAGCCTGCAGGGTTTGCAGCACCAGGCGGGCTCTAGCTGGGCTGAGGTGTTCCCACCCTAGTGGGCAAGTTTCTCTGAACTGCATGGAACACTTGAATTGCTCTGGGCTGGCTTTCTGGCCCCTCTTTTTTCTCTCTCTCTGTTTTTTTTTTTTGGTGTGTGTTTTCTGTAATGCAGGTGTCATAATGATGGGAAGATGTCCTTGAAGGAGTGCTGTGGAGCCTGTGGTTCTCTGGCGGCTTCATTTTTTATCTTTCCACTGAAGGCACTTTCTTGCTCAGCCCCTGTTAGTTATGGGTCTGTCTGCAGAACCTCGGCTCCCTCTGTGTTTGGTGAATAGTGTTGGGATGTGGCATTCTGGTGCTCTCGAGTGCTGAAGATTGCAACACCGCGTCCACGTGCATCTCTCCCTCCTCCCTCCCCTCCCCTCCCCCTCCTTCTGTGCCTCCCCCTCACTCCCCATCCTTCCACCCCACCCACACCTGCCTTGGCTCAAGGCAGACCCCCAGCGGTGTTTCCTCCATCTTTCCTGGAGGCCTTGTAAATGCACAGACCATTTAGACTTTAAGACGGTGGGGCCGCTTTTCATCTCAGGCCAGGCTGCTGCCTGGCTTTACGGGGTCATAAAAGTCCTGACAGGACTCATAAAGCCTCCGATTGCACTGCAGAAGCCCTGGAGTATATTTTAAGGGCCCCTGAGTTTTCATTTTGCTGCTTTTATGGGGACTCGTAAAAGCTGCGTGGAGGGAGCCCCCTGATTGGCTGTGCGGCACGGAGGTAGTTAAAATTACAGCTTTAGACAAATTGTTCCAGTCCCAATAAATCAGCAGCGGGCATGTGGCAGGGACCGGCTTCCAGCTCTGCCGCATTCCCCGTGGCCTCCTGTCCCACCTCACAGCCGAGACTGCGCTTGGGGCCATGGTTCTCCAAGCCATTCCTGCAAAGAGAATTCTAGTTAATCAACCAGCTGCTTGCATGCATTTTACCAGAGAGCTGGTTGAATGTTTTATTTCCGTAAACCTGGGTATTTGCACGCTGATGGACTTGTTTTTTGAATCAGCGGGAGTTAGAGACATGGTCTCAGACTGTCCACTTGGATGGTCACAGCATCCCCCCACCCCACCCCTCAGCATCACCTACTGTCTCCCTGCAGATCCCTTGGCCTCCTGCCTCCCCACAGGCCCTTCTTTCCTCCACCTTCTACCTACTGTTGTGCTGGTGTGTTGTTATCGCACAATGATGGGCCAGTACGGGGCCACTATCATCAGTGGGAACGCCATTCGCTGGCCCCATCCCAACTATTCTCAGATTGTGACTGGCAGAGAACCAAACGGCAGTGGGTATTATGGAATGCTGTTTTGTGTCATTATCAACTTTTTATAAGCTTTTGTTCAAGTACATCACAAGTCAAACAAGCTGAGGCTCTGTCAAACTCTTAACTGAAATTTGAATGTTAGGCCGGACTCACCCTTCACAACTTTGGACTTCTCCTTTTTCAGGCAAGGAAAGTTTTCAGAGAGGCTCAGAAGGTGCTTAAAGCAAGGAGGCTCTACTCAGCTCACCCTGGGAGGAATGTGCTACTCCTGTTTGTGTGGCCGCCTCCGTTCCCATGGCAACCACCTCTCTCCCCTGCTATTTCTGAAGAGCACGTGCTTGTGGGAGTATCATTCTGAAAAAAAAAAAAAAAAAAAAAAAAAAAAGATGCTCTCTCCTCCTTCTCTGGAGATCAGCCAAGTCAGCGCCTCCAGCAGCATGAGGTTTCTCATTACTTAGGAGACAGCCAGCTAGGTGGAGATGGGTGGGGGTACTGAGTGAAGAGGGGCAACAAGCTTGGGGTGGGGAAGGGATGAGGGGCCTGCTGCCAGGCAGTGGATTAACTTGAGAAATCAGACCAAGACACATGAGAGGAGAGCTCCACCACCATCAGCTTCCTTTCAGAGCCATGGGCTGGCAGATCAGCCCATCTGAAGTGGGGAGGAAAAGGGACGCAGGCATTGCATAAGTCAGGGGAGAAAACAGGCTCTCTGCTGACACATGCCTCTGTTTTGAAGGGACTTATTCTTTTCTTAAATAAATGAACCAATCACAAAGGTTACAGGCTATGTGAGAGAAAAGCTCATCCTATTTCTGTCTTGCTCTAGTTTTATATAATTATTATATCAACTGTGGCTGATCAAAGCATTCATTAAAGAGAAACTATCTCTCCTGTGCTTTTGTTACAGTTTGGAGAGAGTTGACAGGCTTTCTGTGTCTCTGGCTATATTTCCCCTTTCCTTTTTCATGGTTGATTTCTCTCTTCTTCCTCTCCTCCTCCCCTTTTTCTATACCGGTGATTTTTAACAGATTTTTCTTTTCTTTTCTTTTTTTTTCTCCACCTGGCTTAATCACATCTCTTTTAAGGCATCAAGGGAACCATGAGCCCAGGCAGCTCCTGGTTGTGTCTGTAGTCTGGAGAGTGAGCAGATCTCCAGTTTAACAGAATGGAACCTGCTCTTCAGTAGGCATGGCCCTCACCCCAGTCATCCCTCTCTGGTATCTTTCCTGTGACTGATTTTGGTGTCAAGCTTACTGCCCTGTCCCAGTAACTTCCTCCCAAAGACAGGCACAGATTTGACATCCCTTTGTCAAAATTAGGAGAATCCTGTGCTCGCAAAGGAGTTCCATGTGGTCAACTTTCTGTCTTTGCAAACTCTCACCTTTCAGCGTCGTTTTCTGCTTCTCCTCTTTTCCTTATTTCAGTGCTATTCCTCCTGTGGAGGCTGCTCCAACTTATTTACCATAGAGGGCTTTCCCCCAGGGATTTCAGCAACCCAGTCAGTTATGGGAGGATATGACTTGAACTTGGAGAGCGCTGGGCGTGAGTGTGTGAAAGTACCTTTTTCATATTAGCGTATGCCTCTATATCCCATGGTGTGGCACAATTTTATCTCACTCTCCACTGGGCTGGCTAATGACAGACTCCTTCACAAATTTATGAAAGAGCTTTGGTCTTCAGTCTGTATTTCATCCTTTATTTGTTCACTGGTTCAACACACAAAGCACAGACTATGCACTAGGTACTATGCCAATGTGCAGGCACGTGGCGATAAATAAAAACAATTCTGTCTTCTTGTAGTTCCTAAACAAATAAGGCAGGAAGAAGGCACAATCAGTTACCTGTTAACCATTGTGGAAAATGCAGTGATGCATAAGGAAGCGGCAGGGGTAAGCAGTGACTTTCTGGCAGTTTTTCTTCAAGAGGACGAAGTAAGGAAAGGGCATTCCAGGCAGAGAGAGCAGCATGGGGAACTCCCAGAGATGTATAACAGTGTGTGTGCAGCGTTCATGGTTTTCTGCTGAGAACAGCTGAGAGAAACACTGGACAACACAGACGCTGGAGAGGAAATCAGGGATCAGATATGGAGGGTATTTGTGTTATAGGATGAAAACGTGCATTTAGATTACTAAAGACAAAACACATCCCTGTATGCTGCCATACCAACTGGGGCGTTTGGCAACCCACTCCAGTATTCTTGCCTGGAGAATCCCATGGGCAGAGGAGTCTGGTGGGCTACAGTCCATGGAGTCCCAAAGAGTCTGACATGACTGAATTGACTTAATACACACACACTCACAGATACACACACAGGCCCTTCAACTTAGCATACACTTTTTGAGTGTCTACTGTATACAAAGTAGCATATCAGGTGTGGCAGAGATGCAATGAGAATTTAAATTTGTATCTTAGTACCAGCCTTCTAATGATCAGAAATACTGTTGCAGGGACAAGACTTCATAGCTGATGTATGGCGACACACACACACACACACACACACACACACACATGCACACGCACACCAGACATCAGTGGAAAGTGAGCCGACAAGATCATACATGAGTAACTGTTAAGTAATCTTAAGGACGATCATGTAAGTGGAGGAGAGAGTAACTACATAGGCATGGATGGCTGAGGAAGGCAGTGTAAAGGAGATAAATTTGAACCCAGAAGGATGGGAAAGATTTGGGAAGGTGGAATCTACATGGGTAGAAAGGTCTGATGGAAAGTGTAGTGGCAGGACAATCCAGATGTCCATTAGTCAGAGCGAATACATGAAATGTGCTGGGAGGGGAGCCGATGGCAGTGCCGGGTGACTGGGGCCAGAAGTGAGCTGCCTTCAGACCCTGCAGGTCTTCACATGTCAGCTTGAAGCCTGTTGGTCTTCTCCCTTTGGCAACAGGGATTCACTGCAGGTGTGAGTGGGAAGGTGACATAGGCTTGGCCAGATCCTCCTTATGGACTGTTCCTGGCACCTTTATTGTAGGAAAGCCATCACCTTCAGTAATTCTTCAGTTATCTGGAACATTACTATAGCAAGATATCATATCTTTTAATGGGAATTCAGGAATGGGAGTTTACTGATAAGCAGCTGAATTAGAAGGATATCAGAAGGGAAAATTTTGGGCAAAGAGGATAAGAAGCTGAGTTTTGAGTGGCAGTGGTCCAAGATAAACCTGACTGTATCAGTTTCTTTTAAGGAAATGCAATTAATACTCTGTTAACCGTGTGCAGAGAAATGAAGTTTTGCGTTTGGGCTTGTTGCCAAGCAGTTTCTGGCCATTGCCTGTGTAACTTTCTGCCATCAGTGGGCACAGATTTATGTTTTCTTCTTTCCTTTTGTTCTTTTAACACCCCTGATTCTCCTGAATCATTCCTCTACTCAAGAATCTCAGTCAATCTATTAAATTTTATGGCAGCAGATTGCCTGGGTTTGGATCCAAGTTCTGCCACCTCCTTGCTCTGTGATCTGGGGTGAGTTATTTAAACTTTTAATGCCTATATTAACTCATGTGGAAATGGGGAAAAATACTAGTAACAGTTTCATCAAGTTGAGGAATACGTACACCTTCCTCATAAAGAAGTACGTAGACCAAGTCCTTCACTTACTAGCAAGTTCCTTTCTCAGATCATCTGCTTAAAGAGCTGGTCTCACTAAAATGTTCCTTGTTCAGGATTTGTTTTCCAGTCACACAGATTGTCTGGGAGTTCAAGGTTCTCCTGTGACCTTTTTTTCTGGAACATCCTTTAGCCCCTGGGTGGCCCAGACCGCCTCTCTTTATTTTTCTGGCCTAATAGCCTTCTTAATCAAACATTAGCACAAAGTATTAGCCTATCTATAGCACAATTATATTTTGATTACTCTAGTCCCAGTCAGACTGAAAGATGCCTTCAATCTAGATATAAATAATTTAGACTGTTTACACCAAGGGGAAAATTACAAGGTAGGGAAGGAGAGGCAGTATTTGTGTGTATGGGGTTACCTTGGAACACCACCGCATCCTGCATGCTTGTCTGTATTGTTCTCCGTGAGAAGGCGTGTGTGTGTGTGTGTGTGAGAGAGAGAGAGAGAGAGAGTGTTAATCTCTCAGTTGTGTCCAACTCTGTGCGACCGCATGGACTGTAGCCCACCAGGCTCCTCTGGCCATGGGATTCTCTAGACGAGAGTACTGGAGTGGGTTGCCATGCCCTCCTCCAGGGGATCTTCCAGATCCAGGGATCAAGAGAGAGAAAACATGCTTAAAATACAAACAGCATTTTGAATTGCTTCAAATCCTCTCCTCTTAGTGTCATCGAATCTATCAAAGCTGTGTCTTATTTATTAAGTAAAGATGGTGGTTTTGACTTCTGTTTGTTCCCTGGGGCCCAGCATTTGGTTCCAAAAGCTCCTCCTTCCCTTGTGCACTTAACTTCCTCACCTCATCACTGATGTCACTGTCTTTGTGCTCCTTTATTGTCAGTGTCGAAACCTGGTTCCCCCTGACTGTAGTCCTCTGTAACCAGCTACAATAAATCTTACTACATTTTGGCTCTAAGGAAGTTTCACTCATGGGCGTGTGCGCATGCATACACACACACACACACACACACACACACACTTCTATGGGGTCGCACAGAGTCAGACACGACTGAAGCGACTTAGCAGCAGAGCAGACCCCAACTTGGAGATTCTGCACCTTTGGAGCTGGAGTCCCATCAGCTGACTGGCAGCCTGCCAGATTGGATAATTTGGGTTTAGATGTGCCAGAAACACCTAAGCCTGAATCTAGACAAGCTTAGGCCAGACGCAGCTCTCTGCATCTCAGTGTTCTCACGCTGTGGTCTCTGTGTTCCAACCCCGCTCCTCAGCAGAAGAGAAATGACTTGATAGCTGTAGGTCTATTTTTTTCTTTGTCATCAGTTCTTCGCAGAGCACCAGGCAGAGAGTAGGAAGCCAATTTTAATTCTTTTAGAATGCATGAACAAGTGAATGAATGAGTGTTGGAAGAAAGGAAGGGCTGCTGAGTGAGACTCAAAACATGCATTGTGAGTGTAAAATGAGTGGTCGTGTGTAATGCTCTTGTGTCTGGTGGGGATTCAAGTTTCCTTCCCCCTTTTTCACTTGCATATCCTACAATCCAGTAAGTTCATTGCACTGTCCTTATTTTCATATTCCTTTCCCTTTCCCTCTCTTTTTATTTATTAAAAAATTTAAATAGATAATTTTATTTATTATTTATAAATTTTATTTATTATTAAGTAAAATAATTGTGACATGCGAACTTCATGTTGTGCCTTATGGGATCTAGTTCCCTGACCAGGAATTGAACCCAGGTCCCCTGCTTTGGGAGCATAGAGTTCTAACCACTGGATCTCCAGTGAAGCTCCCCATTGTCCCCTTTTTAAAAGGGGGAAAAGGTGCTAAGACGTTGTCCCCCCAGCTCATCTATTTCACTTGCTTCAATTAGCATACATTATTAGCACACCTAGATTTACAGACTATCTTTCTGACTCAAATCTTTCTTCTTTTCCTTAAGAGAACAAATACATCTTTTCCTTCGAAATTATAAAATAACTTTAAATAAGAAAGACATCTTTTAAAGAAATGGAAAATAAAGGATTATAAATCCATCTGTGTGTTTCGGTTCCCAGTGTTCACCTTACCCCATTGATGGAGATGAGTGAGGTATCTCTGTGTTATTTTTTTTATCTTCCTGCCAAAAACACAGCCCCTTTCCTTGCTCTTTCCTGGTCAGCTGTTCCCATCTTTTGGAAGCCTCGTTGCATTTGGCTAATGCATCCTGACACCTCCTTTAATAAGAGTGCTTGGTGTTAGCATTCAGAGAGGTGTAGGAGTTGACAGAAACCTACCTTGCAATCTTTTCCTGGCTTGAAAATAAACCAGTCACCCAGGGAGACCTAGCACCTGCATCTCTCAACCCAAAATGGTGAGAAAGTGTAAGGGGAGAGGAATGGGCATGGATTTAACAGAGACAGTTTGATTTGCTTGCGTTTCTTTTCTTCCTCGTGAAAAGGCTGGAGGCAGGAAGAGAAATTTGAGAAGTAGAACCTGTTTCAACCTACCCCTCACCCAAAAGAAAGAGAACTGCCAACAACAAGACCCAAGAGAATGTGAAAGAAAAGAGCCACCCTTTGAAATACATTAAAGCTCCTATTGCAGGAACATCATGGGACATGGGAATTTCTGTAGGATTGGAAACCCCAGCAAGGCACCTGAGATCTGGGGCTCACACCTCAGGAGAGCCCTGGAGGGGGCATCCCGCAGGGCAGGTGTGCCCAGGTACCATACTGGATTCAGGACAGCTCTGCAGTCTTTTCCTTTGGGGACAAGGCTTAAGGGGCTGGTCTAATCAGTGATATGCTATCAATAGGGCTCTTTCTCCCACAGAACAAGCATGTCCAGGGTCATCTGGAACTTACTTCATGCATCTCTTCCCCAGGGGCCCAGGTTCTGTGGTCAAAGGATAGTCTGGGAGGCACCACAGTGCCTGGGGTCCCCAGGGAACACCAGTACTGCACTGGTGGAGCTCTNCCACAGAACAAGCATGTCCAGGGTCATCTGGAACTTACTTCATGCATCTCTTCCCCAGGGGCCCAGGTTCTGTGGTCAAAGGATAGTCTGGGAGGCACCACAGTGCCTGGGGTCCCCAGGGAACACCAGTACTGCACTGGTGGAGCTCTCTTCATCTCGACCACAGCCTTGGGAAGAATTGTAATCCTCTCCTGTCCAGGAGGCCTGTGCCATTCATCCTGGCCAGTGGGAGGCAAGCGGAAATGAGCTGTATCATCTGGAGGATGGTTTCAACATCTCCTTTCCAATGTGGGATCTCCCAGAGTTCTCCCTTCACCCTCTCGTGGCAAATAATGGCTTTCAAGATTCTGGCTGTTCCATCAGCCTGGGTCCCGGAGTGAGGGGACTGAATAAGCCCCACCCACTGTGTCCCATATGCTGACCTATGATGGAATCTAGTATAAACGATAAATATACCAGTGTAAAAGAGAAATATAAGTCAGACAAATGACCTGACTTATCCTGACTCATACAGGCTCTGATACTAAAGCAGAAGATAATCAGGAGTTGAAGCCTGGCTCTACAAAGTGCCTGCTTAGCTGTGAGGCTCTGCATTCTGCAGGGCAGTTTGTTGTTCATTCACTAAGCCCTGTCTGACTCTCTGCCACCTCATGGTTTGCAGCACACCAGGCCTCCTTGTCCATCACCAACTCCCGGAGTTTGCTCAAACTCATGTCCAGTGAGTTGGTGATGCCATCCAACCATCTCATCCTCTGTCGTCCCCTTCTCCTCCTGCCCTCAATCTTTCCAAGCATCAGGGTCTTTTCCAATGAGTTGGCTCTTTGCATCAGGTGGCCAAGGTATTGGAGCTTCAGCTTCAACATCAGTCCTTCCAATGAGTATTCAGGGTAGTTTGATGCAATGGAAGTAAAGGAGTAGTGACAGTTCCTACCAGGGTTGTGAGCACAGATAGACTGGCACCCGATGCCAGGCTGTGACTGGAAGAGGGCCGCTAGGACAGTCAGTGGGGCCTGCCTCCCGCTAAATATTAGGAAGAACAAGAGGTTTGGGCAAGAGCTCAGCACTCGGTGAATAAGCCCTCGATGTGAGGTCTCCAGGCAGCTGCTTTCAGTGCTGCCTTTCACTGCAGCTTGCTTTGCTCTGTGCAAAGGATATATCCCTGGGGGAAAATCAGGTCGTAACGCAAGCGCATCAGAGAAGCTTACTGTTTCAGGAGAGCCGTGGTGAAGCTTTTTGTGGAGTGGTCCCCCACCCTTATTTGCATTCACTTTGTTCATGTTGGGCTGTGTCTTGGTATGTGCTTCGGGTTTTATGAATTTGGGGCACATTGTAAGGCATGTCAGGTATAGAGTCCATCAGAGCTGGACTTTATTCTTAGGTCAGCTAAAGCACTTAATTTGACTTTATAATGAGAGGAGGACAACTACTTCCTAAAAAAGCTCTTCCCCACGGAAGGTAGGGATGAGGCAGATGGTGGGAATAGTCCTGGTGGGGTTAGACTGGTTGTGAAGGAGGCCAAAGAGAGACGAAATAAGGGGCCTGGAAAAGAAAGCGTTGGACAGCCTGAACTTGGATTTTAGAGTGCGCTTTAGTCTTTGGAATGTGGAAATTGTGAAAACTCCACCCAGCCCTGGAGTCAGGAGGCAAGAGGGCACATGTGAATGTACTAAGTGAGAATAGAGAGGACACTGGGATTTGATGCATTCAGAGCAGGGACATGAAACAATGGAAAGAGCATGGACTATGGTCTGAGATTGATGGCAGGTTACATTTCAACTCTGACACTTGCCACTTCCTTGGAAGGATCTCTTTGGGCAAGACTTATATATTTTAATTTTATTGCCATTATTTTTATCTTTCTGAGCCTTGCTTTCCTATCCATGTGCTGAATGTCATAACCTCTCCTTGCAGGATTGTTTTGCGGATCAAGAGCCTGTGGATATCTAGTGCTAATATTATAGCTGATCCCGAGCAGGATGCCGGAAATTAAAGCTATTAATATTGCTGACTGCATATTTATTTTTCCCCCAAATCCTGTTAAAGTGTTAATCATAGTGTGAAGTCCAGGGTCAGGCTTTTCTTAAACAAATTATTTATCTTTATTATTAATTTATTAATTTTTATTTTGGTTGTGCCGTGTCTTTGGTGCAGCTGGCAATCTTCTCTAGCTGAGGTATCAGGACCTAATTGCCCTGCAGCATATAGAATCTTAGCTTCCCGTGTATGTGTGTGTGTGTGTGTGTGTGTGTGTGTGTGTGTGTGTGTAGAGAGAGAGAGAGAGAGAGAGAGAGAGAGAGAGAGAGAGAGAGAGAGAGAGAGAGAGAGAGAGAGAGAGAGAGAGAGAGAGAGAGAGAGAGAGAGAGAGAGAGAGAGAGAGAGAGAGAGAGAGAGAGAGAGAGAGAGAGAGAGAGAGAGAGAGAGAGAGAGAGAGAGAGAGAGAGAGAGAGAGAGAGAGAGAGAGAGAGAGAGAGAGAGAGAGAGAGAAGGAGAGAGAGAGAGAGAGAGAGTTCAGCTGCTAAGTTATCTCCGACTCTTTGCAACTCTGTTGACTGTAGCCCGCCAGGCTCCTCTGTCCATGGGATTTTCCAGGCAAGAATACTGGAGCAAGTTGCCATTTTCTCCTCTACAGTATCTTCCCAACCCAGGGACTGAAACCGTGTCTCCTGCACCTTCTGCATTGCAGTGGATCCTTTACCACTGAGCTACTGTGGAAGCCCACCTTAGCTCCCTGACTAGGGATCAAACCCACATCTCCTGCTTTGCACAATGGATTCTTAACCATCGGACCCCCAGAGAAGCCTCAAGGTAGAGCTTTAATAAGTGTTTGTAAAGAGACAGCCGCAGTGCTGGTATAGGGACCATGCAGGGTGGAAATCAGACGAGGTGCCTAGGGCAGTGGACTGCTCTGTTTAACCTTCTGCTTTTCCTTCTAGCAATACTGACGCCCCCATTCATGCTTGCATGCTAAGTCACTTCAGTCATGTGCAATTCTTTGTGACCCCATGGACTGCCATGCCGCTCTGTCCATGGGATTTCCCAGGCAAGAATACTAGAGTCACTGACTCCTCCAGGTGATCTTCCCGACCCAGGGATCAAACCTGCGTCTCTCATGTCTCCTGCAGTGGCAGGCAAGTTCTTTACCATTCGGCCCCATTTCCCCCTAAAAACATTTCTATTTCACAGAACCCACGTTGCTCAGAAAGATGAAACCGTTTTCAGCAACTCCGTGTTCTTTTCATCCCTTCTCACCTGCCCCGTCAGGCTCCGACCCTTTGATTCCACCAACTCAAAGAGCATTCCGTTTTCTTTCTCTTTAACTTTTTCCTTTCCTTGTTTTTTTTTCCCCTTGTTGTCAGAGCCCTAGGAGTTTCTTTTTCCTTTTTAATTAAGAGCAAATGAAGGTAGCGAAGTGTTTTATCACTGGAGAGAATTCCGCAGCGGGACACCGAGGTGGAAATGCGTGTGGTGAGAGAAAGGTGGGCAGCTGCATCTTGGCGTGGAGGGGAGGTGGCCGCCACGGGGTCTGTGTCTTGCTTTCCCGTGGCCCAGCCCTCCCTCTGCCTGGCAGCCTGGAAACTTTACCTCAGGTGCAAGTCCCCCCATCTTTTGTTAGGAAAAGCTGCAATTGGAAGCATGTTTCTAAAAAGAGTTTTTAAGAAACAGTGTGCTCTCCTGAAATACGCCTGTGCCTGCAAGGGTCCTGCAAGTTAATTCTTGAAGCCCAGGGAAATGTCCTAATTTTCCCTGCCTTCGCTCACCTGCTCCTCGTGGTGTACTTGGCTGTCTTTAGACACAGGTATGGCCTGGGGTTGGAACAGCAGGTCTGGTGGAATTGTCTGCCAGGTATGTGTGCATGTGCTGATGTGAAGCATGGACAGGAGGCTAGGAGGACGCCTGCAAGCAGGGAGAGGGAGGATCAGGTCCTGTTGCAGAGAGACCCTTTCCACCCTGGTGCTGTGGCCAGGCCAGGGCTGTCTTGCTATCCTGGTGACTCTGGAGGTTCTCCTCTTGGGAGAATGGACCAAGTGCAAACTCTCAGTGACTTCTCCGGAGCTCTGGGTCTGACCCATTGCTTTCCCGAGCTGTGTTCCGGATTCCACGTTTAGAAGATGGCGTTATGAGATTCATAATGAGGAAAGTGTGCTTTTATTAAACTGCTGGACCAAACTGCCTCCCTGTTGCCCTCTTTCTTTTTCCATGAGACATGATGGGTTATTACATTTGTGATTAAAACAATCTGTCATCAGTGTGTTTTGCCCGTTCAGTTTTGTAGGAAGGTGAGCATGATGTCAGTTCTTAGAGGTACAGAATGATGGCAAAGAAAGGGCGAGTTTGGGTGTTTAAGGAAATGCAGCCATAGAGAGGGCTGAGCCTTTTTCTCTACATTCACTGCTGGCCAGGTGACTCCATGGCAGTGGAGGCTCACTGGGCTGACCACAGGCACACCCTACCAGTTCTGCATGGCGAGTGAAGTCAAGGGATGGGCTGGCTTCTCAAACCAGTGATGAGACTATAAATGTCCCTACAGATAATTCTGGAATTTTTAGATCATCCAAATAAGTGCTCATCCTTGCCATGGCTTTCACATGGCATTTAATCATGCCAGTTTTGTACTTACTCTTTATTTGGATTTGAATGTTTCAGAAATGACAATTTCCTTTAAAAGATATTGAACACAAAACCGAGCATTTGAAATTCAAACAGTGTCTAATACAGTGGCAGTCCCAAACGTCCAGCTCGCCTCAATCACTTAGATATGAAAGGAGGAAGAAGGTAAGCGTTCCGTTTCTCTGTGGTTAGACCACCTGCTTGTGGATCTAGTTCTGAAGTTACCAGGAGGTGGATGCAGTACAAAGGTCGAGTTCCTTCAGAAGCCCCCGCTGCTCTTGCCGACGACTTGACTCCTCCTTGGAATTGGTAGGATGGTGTCTTAACTCATATCTTCATTTCCAGTCTCAGACCTCCCGTTTGTTCCATGTCTGGGTACAGTCCTTTGTGCTGAAAGAATGCCTTGATCCTGTCTAGTCTCTCCTTGAGCAAACTTCAATGAGTCTCCCCTTCAATGGCCATTCCTGTCTCATCCTGGCATTTGAGGCTCCCTATTAAGTTCCCACTCGTACTTCTTGTCCGCCACACGGCCTCACTTCATGGCAGCTGGGTGGGACTCTCAGCACTCATGGAAGGGGCCTCATACAGTTCTCCCAGCCCGGGACTTTACCAGCATCTTTTTGTCTCCTCATAAGTAAAACTCCCCCCTCCCTTATTTTTGTCCATCAAAACTGCACAGTTTTCTCAAAAGCACGGCTGCTTGCTGACCCTCTTAAGATCTCCCGATGAAAGTAGCGTTTACTTCGTGTCAGGAGACTCGGGTTCCCCTTCAGCTCTTGGGAAAAACCCTTAGACTTCTCTCAGTTTCAGTTACTTGTCTAATTTTTTTTAAGATTTTTTTTTTTTTAATGTGGACGATTTTTAAAGTCTTTTATTGAGTTTGTTACAGCATCGTTTCTGTTTTATGTTTTGGTATTTTTTGGCCGTGAGACGTGTGGGGCCTTACCCCCATATGTGCATGCATACTCCATTGCTATAGGCCATGAAGTCGTGTCTGACTCTTTACGACTTCATGGCCTGTAGCCCACCAGGCTCGTCTGTCCCTGGGATTTCCCAGGCAAGAATACTGGAGTGGATTGCCATTCCCGTCTCCAGGGGATCTTCCTGCCCCAGGGATCGAACCTGCATCTCTTGCATCTCCTGTTCTGGCAGGCAGATTCTTTACCTCTGCACCACTTGGGAACCCCTTAGCTCCTTGACCAGGTATCAACCCCGAACCCCCTGCACTGAAAGGTGGTCTTAACTACTGGACTGCCAGGGAAGTCCCTACTTCCCTGGGACTACACTTAGTGAGTCTGCATGAAGTGAGTCTAATACAATCTCTAAATGGTCTTGGTCTTCCTTCTGTAATGGAAAGTGACCAGATACTCATGTATATCTTATCGGCATCGCCACTGTGTGTGTTACCTGGCAGTGAGTCATTTGTATACCTGATTAATTATAAACCTCAACAAGCATGGGACCATTTCTTATATGACTGGTATCCTATCATAAGAAGTAGTTCTTATATCATAAAAGCAATTAGTTCTATGCTTTGTAAAATTTGTCCCATAAATTGAAGAGCTGAATGAGATCACCTCTAGTGAAAACTGTAATGATCCTGTGACTTGAAAAAAATAAAGGCATACATGGAGATGAGGAACGCCATGTATGAGACAGTAGTTTCTCACAGTATTGCTGACATTTTCTTGAAGTATAAGTAAATGAATTTTAAGAAGTTGACCTCTCTTTGAAGTGACCTGAGTGCTGGCAGTGCTCTGGAATGGAAGGAATCAAGCATCTCTGTTAGGAACAGAAAGCAGACGCTGGCAAGGTCGAATTGGCGCCTCACCACGAGCTAGTGCGCCTGTCCAGGTATTTCTCCAGCAGGACTGTCTGTAGTTGACATGGCCTTTTTACTTGTAAGAAAAGGATATTTGCATGGATGATTTACATTTTCCTTATTTACAATGTCCCTGATCTTTATGAGTATTCTTCCAATTAATGCTCTTAATAATTCTGTGATGCAACATATACACATTGCAAAGCTGAGATTAAAAAAAACAAACAAACAAAAAACTAGGACTCAGAGAATGTAAGCAACTTGGCCAAAGTTACGAAGTTCGTCACTGGCAGAGCCACTGTTCCAAACCAGACACATCTGAATTCAGAGCTCATGGTCTTTCTGGGCATCACATGGTTTCTAGGTAGGCCCCTTCCTTTTCCTGCTTCTGTGTCTTTCTGCACACTTCTTCCCAAGCTTGCACTGCAGTCTTCCCGTCTGCATCTCTACAGGTGTCTCCTCTTATCCCTAAGCCCTGTTCTCCATCAGTTAGGAAGTAATTACTCTTTTCTTGGGAATTCTTTCAGCACTTAAGATTTTTATCTAAAACTCCTTTAAAAAATTAATCACTTTCATCCACATAATATAGTCATTTATGTACTGATTTCATCTTCCTTGCTGAGCAGGATGCTTCATGAGGGAGAGCTGATGTCCTGTGATTCATTTGGATTCTTCAGTTAATGCACTGTGTAGTCACCCCATAAACATACGTGGAAGATGGGATCGGGGAAGGAAGGAGAGAGAAAGGAAGAAAAGAAGGAATTAGAGAACAATAGAAGCTGGTATATAATTAAGTGTTAAATTGTGTGGTTCAGACTAATTATAAAGCCTTTTAAAAGAAACGCAGTTTTATTACTTTCAAGAACATAAAGTTAATTAATGGCTAACACAGTGTTGTCAAGGCGCTGTCTTGTCATTCCCACTGTAATTAATCAATGCTTTTTTGCATAAATGCAAAAGTGGACTTAAACCCAGCCCATCTCCAGGTTACTGAGAATTTTAAGTTAGCACAGTCTGAAATAATGAGTTTCTTAGAGGGTATGATAGAGGACCAAAGATGAAAGTGTATGTTGATAAAGATGGCATAGTTCAGTTCAGTTCAGCTCTCAGTTGTGTCCGACTCTTTGTGACCCCATGAATCTTATAGTCATTTATGTACTGATTTCATCTTCCTTGCTGAGCAGGATGCTTCATGAGGGAGAGCTGATGTCCTGTGATTCATTTGGATTCTTCAGTTAATGCACTGTGTAGTCACCCCATAAACATACGTGGAAGATGGGATCGGGGAAGGAAGGAGAGAGAAAGGAAGAAAAGAAGGAATTAGAGAACAATAGAAGCTGATATATAATTAAGTGTTAAATTGTGTGGTTCAGACTAATTATAAAGCCTTTTAAAAGAAACGCAGTTTTATTACTTTCAAGAACATAAAGTTAATTAATGGCTAACACAGTGTTGTCAAGGCGCTGTCTTGTCATTCCCACTGTAATTAATCAATGCTTTTTTGCATAAATGCAAAAGTGGACTTAAACCCAGCCCATCTCCAGGTTACTGAGAATTTTAAGTTAGCACAGTCTGAAATAATGAGTTTCTTAGAGGGTATGATAGAGGACCAAAGATGAAAGTGTATGTTGATAAAGATGGCATAGTTCAGTTCAGTTCAGCTCTCAGTTGTGTCCGACTCTTTGTGACCCCATGAATCGCAGCACTCCAGGCCTCCCTGTCCATCACCAACTCCTGGAGTTCACTCAGATTCACGTCCATCGAGTCAGTGATGCCATCCAGCCATCTCATCCTCGGTCGTCCCCTTCTCCTCCTGCCTCCAATCCCTCCCAGCTCAGAGTCTTCTCCAATGAGTCAACTCTTCACATGAGGTGGCCAAAGTACTGGAGTTTCAGCTTTAGCATCAATCCTTCCAAAGAAATCCCAGGGCTGATCTCCTTCAGAATGGACAGGTTGGATCTCCTTGCAGTCCAAGGGACTCTCAAGAGTCTTCTCCAGCATCACAGTTCAAAAGCATCAATTCTTTGGTGCTCAGCCTTATTCACAGTCCAACTCTCACATCCATACATGGCTACTGGAAAAACCATAGCCTTGACTAGACGGACCTTAGTCAGCAAAGTAATGTCTCTGCTTTTGAATATGCTATCTAGGTTGGTCATAACTTTTCTTCCAAGGGGTAAGCATCTTTTGATAGGGCACTTCTAAATATTTTTTTTCTCTTTAAGCAGTACTAACCAAGTGAAAGTTGTGTAGTCATGTCCAACTTTTTGTGACTCAATGGACTATACAGTCCGTGGAATTCTCCAGGCCAGAATACTGGAGTGGGTGGTTGTTCCCTTCTGCAGGGTATGTTCCCAACCCAGGGAGCAAACACTGGTCTCCCGCATTGCAAGCAGATTCTTTATCAGCTGAGCCATCAGGGAAGCCCCAATTTTGTTAAAGCACATATAGGACCTTACTTGCTCATTTGCTTAGAATTTTGACTTCTTTCTTCTCTATCAAAGGTTCAGAAATAAGTAAATAGCAAAGTGATAATTGATAAAAGTTTATGTGCACACAATAAATGGACAGCTTGTAAACCAGGATTCCTCAGACTAAAACATGGAATGAGGCTCAGGGGTGTATTGTTATAAAGCAGCTTATATAGTGAGAAAACAGTGACTGTGTAAAGGTGATTGGTTATCTTGTTAGAAATTTCTTAAATGATAGGGAATTGGTTAGTAGTTACCTGATATCAACTTTGAGAAACAGTTTAAGTTTTGCATAGAGGCATGAGCAAGAAATGGCCCATGTCAAATTCGTCTTGCAAAATAAGCTAGGGAGTTTTCAAGGCTGGTCTCCATTTTGTTTGTTTATTTTAACGTCTCCTTCTTTTGATTAATTGATTGACTTACTTATAAATTTTAAAAAAGAGATTCATGTCCATGTATGGCAAAAACCACTACAATATTATAATTAGCCTCCAATTAATACAAATAAATTAATTAATAAAAAGATAAAAAAAGAGATCTAAAATGACTACTTAAAGGCTCATTCAAGAATGCTAAAATGATACAGTAATAAGGACAATGAAGCCAGTAGTAGGGGAGAGTGTAAAGGAGAAGGTAGAATCAAAATCTAGAAATGATAGGCTAGGATTGGGGAACAGTCTAGCATAGGGATCAGGGACAGAGAAAGGGCTGCTAAGCAGCTTCCAGATTTCTTCTTAGACAACAGTTTGGCAAAGGCTCACAGATGCAGAAGAAGAAAGGGATTTGTGAAACACAGTGCGGGATGAAGTCTTGGACCTGCTGTGTTTAGAGTGATTATGAGATTCAAATTGTTCAGAGAGCAGGTGACCAATAGACCTGAAACTCAGAAGAGAGGGTCACCTAGAGATAACTTGCTTGGAGTCATCGGATACGGTAGGTGAAGCTTTTCAACAAGGAGGCTGTGTCAGGTCAGTCGAGATCGGACCAAGGAAGGGCCCACAAAGACCTGTGGCCAAAGATGCTTATCTAACTAATGGCTTTGAGAGTCAGAGAAAAGCCCAGAGAGAGTGAGGCTGACGGACCGAGAAGAAAGTGTTTTTAAGAAGGGATTATTAAAGAAAAATCAAAGCATCTACAAGCTGTCCTATTTAGAGTGTCATGGACCAGAGGAGCCTTATTCTCATAATGGAGGAGGAGCCCCACTGGAGCCAGCTATGGGATGAGAACTGGGAAATGGCCATGTCTATCACAGACCATTCTTCCAAGACATGTAGCAATAAAGGGGAGAAGCTAGTGGAGGACTTGGGAAAAACCGAGAGAGTTGGGAATACACAGGATCCAGAAAAAAATATTGATGGCGGTCCTTTGAATCAGGACCAGCATCCCCGCTTCCACTCAGGCAGAGAGGAATAGCCACCGAGGTCTGACTCTGGGAGACAGCTTAGTGAAAGGCTCAGCTTGCTGTCATGTTGTTGCTCTTTGTGATAGCTTTGTTATGATATCACTTAAACAGCATAGAATTCACCCACTTTAGTGTAAAACTTGGTTATTTTTAGGTAAATATATTGAGTTTTGTTACCATCATCCCAGTTCAGTTTTTAGAACATTTCTAATCACTGCAGGAAGTTCCTTTGTTCCTGTGTGTTTAGTTCAGGTCAGTTCAGTTGCTCAGTCATGTATGACCCTTTGACCTCCATGGACTGCAACAGGACAGGCTTCCCTGTCCATCACCAACTCCCGCAGCCTGCTCAAACTCATGTCTATCGAGTTGGTGATGCCATCCAACCATCTCATCCTCTGTCATCCCCTTCTCCTCCCACCTTCAATCTTTTTGAAGTGATGGGACCAGATGCCATGATCTTAGTCTTCTGAATGTTGAGTTTTAAGCCAAGTTTTTCATTCTCCTCTTTGACTTTCATCAAGAGGTTCTTTTGTTCCTCTTTACTTTCTGCCTTAAGGGTGGTATCATCTGCATATATGAGGTCATTGATATTTCTCCCAGCAATTTTGATTCCAGCTTGTGCTTCATCCAGCCTGGCATTTCATATGATGTGCTCTGCATATAAGTTGAATAAACAGAGTGACAATAAACAGCCTTGATGTACTCCTTTCCCAATTTGGAACCAGTCTATTGTTCCATGTCTGGTTTTAACTTGCTTCTTGATTTGCATACCTATTTCTCAGGAGGCAGCTCAGGTGGTATTCCCATCTGTTTAAGAATTTTCCGGTTTGTTGTGATCCACACAGTCAAAGGCGTTGGCGTAGTCAATATAGCAGAAGTAGATGCTTTTCTGAAGCTCTCTTGGTTTTTCGATGATCCAACAGATATCAGCAATTTGATCTCTGGTTCCTCTGCCTTTTCTAAATCTAGCTTGAACATCTGGAAGTTCTCAGTTCATGTACTGTTGAAGCCTCAATTGAAGAATTTTGAGCATTACTTTACTAGTGTGGAGATGAATGCAGTTTTGCAATAGTTTGCACATTCTTTGGCATTAAATTTCTTTGGGATTGGAATGAAAACTGACCTTTTCCAGTCCTGTGNTAAGTAGTGTTTTTTTTTTTTAAAAAAAAGACAGTAATTTTAATTTTTATGAAACACAATTTATCATTTTTTTTCTTTTCCAGATCTTTCTTTTGCTATTATTTCTAAAACCTTTTTGCCCAATTCAAGGTCATGAAGAATTTCTCCTATGTTTTCATTTAGAAGTATCATAAGATTTTGTTTCTTATATTTAGATCTGTGATCCGATTTGAGTTATTTTCTGTGTATGATGTGAAGTAAGGATTTACATTCATTTGTGTTCACATGAATATTCAACTGTTCTAGACCCATGTGGTGAAAATACTCTTTCTCCCATTGCATTATTTTAGCATTTTTGTCAAAATTCAACTGATCCTATATGGAAGTTATGCCTCTTCTTTTCTTCCTGTGGTTTATTTCTGGAATCTCAATTCTATTCCCCTGATCTAAATGCTTGTCCTTGCACCAATAAAATGCATTGTTGATTTCTGTGGTTTACAGTGAGTTTGAGATCTGCTAGTGTGAGTCCTCCAATGCTGATCTTCTCTTTTCGAATTACTTTTGTTCTTCTATATCCTTTGCATTTCCATATATAGTTGAGAAACAGATTGTCAATGTACCAGCCTGCTGAGATTTTTATAGGGATCACATTGAATTTATAGATCAATTTGGGGAGAATTGCCATTATGACAATATTGAGTCTTCAAATCCATGAACATGGAATGTCTCTCCATTTATTGAGATCTGTTTTAATTTCTTTCCACATGGTTTTATCATTTTCAGGGTAGACTAAGTATTTCATTCTTTTTTATACTGTTGGGAATGAAATTGTTATCTGAGTTTCATGTTTGGCTTGCTTTGGTTATTGATACACAGAAATAAATTCATATTTGTTTATGCATGCTATTTCCTGCAACTTTGGAAAATTGTTTGTTAGTTCTAATAGTTTCTTTGTGAATTTTTTAACATTTATATTCAGGATTCTATCAAAGGATAATAAAGACTTTTATATTTCTTCCTTTTCAATCTAGATGTCTTTCATCTCTTTCTCTTTCTTTTCTTCTTTCTCTTTGCAATGAGTAGAACTTCTGGCTCATTGTTGAATAGAAGTGTCAGAATTGGATGTCCTGCCTCCTTCCTGGAGAGAAACATTGTCTTTTACCATTACTGAATGATCTTAGCTGTGGATTTATCATAGATTGAGGATGTTTCTTTATAATACTCTTGGTTGAGAAATTTTTCTTTTTGTCATGATTTGGTGTTGAATTTTATCAAATGTGTTTTCATTATTTGTTAAGAGAACTATGTGGCCTTTCTTTTTATTCTGTTACATGATATGTTTCATTATTTGACTTTTAATATTATATCAAGCTTCCACTTCTGTGATAAGTCCCATTTGGTGTTGGTGTATAATTCTCTTTACATATTGCCTGATTCAGCCAACTAATATTTTGTTAAAGGCGTTTCTTTTTTTTTTTCTCTTGTGATTTTTTTAGGGGAGGCATGGGTCCAAAGTTAATATCAGGTAATACTAGCCTGAAAGCATGAGTCTGGAAGTATTTATCTTTCGAAAAATTAATATTTTTCTTTTTAAAATATTTGATATAATGCACCTATGAAATCACGGATTTCCCTAGTGGCTTAGGTGGTAAAGAATCTGCCTGCAATACAGGAGACTCAGGTTCGATCCCTGGGTCAAGGAAGGCACCCTGGAGAAGGAAATAGCAAACCATTCCAATATTCTTGCCTGGAGAATCCCACGGACAGAAGAGGGTCTCACAGATTCAGACATGATAGAAGCAACTTAGCATGCACACATGGCAACTGTGAAATCACAGGGCTATTTTGTGGGGAGAGTTTTAATTATTTACTTATTTGATCAATTTAGTTCTATTCATATTTTTTCATGTCTTCTTGAGTCACTTTGGTAACTTGTGTCTTTCTAGGAATTTGTCCATTTTATCTAAATTGGCTAATTTGTTGACACAAAATTGTTCATCAGATTTCCTTCTAATCTATTTATAGTCATGTAAGCTTAGGGTCTGTAGATCATGTCTTTTTATTAGATTTTTGGGTTTTTTTCTTAGTTACTATACCTAAAGATTTGTTCATTTTGTTGATCTTTCAGATACCTAATTTTTTGTTTAACTGGCTATATTGTTTTTCTCGGAAAATCCCATGGATGGAGGAGCCTGGTAGGCTGCTGTCCATGGG
>SJYX01000458.1:402163-553082 GCA_006410675.1 Oreotragus oreotragus
TTTTTTTTTTTTTTTCCTTTTTTCTTGCAAGTTTGTCAGCTTTTGCTTGCTGTGTTTTGAGATTCTCCTTTTAGTTACATCTATAAGTTTTATAGTGACTTCCCTGGTGACCCAGATGGTAAAGAATCCACCTGCAGTATGAGAGACCTGGGTTCAATCCCTGGGTCAGCAAGATCCCTCAGAGAAGGAAATGGCAACCCACTCCAGTATTCTTGCCTGGAGAATTACATGGACTGAGGAGCCTAGTGGTCTACAGTCCATGGGATTGCAAAGAGTTGGACACAGCTGAGTGACTAACACCTTCACTTTTCATAAGCTTTATATCCTCCTGATATGTGGACTCTTCATGAAATACATCTTATATGAACTTTTTTTTGGAGTTCTTTTTTTTTTTAAATTTTAATTGGAGGCAAATTACTTTACAATATTTTGGTTTTTGCCGTACATTCACATGAGAAATATTCCTCTTGGTCTTTGAATGTTTCTAGTCTTAAAATCTGTTTTGCCTGATATTAAAATTCTTCCTCACCAATTTGGATGCCTTCTTTTTATGGCTACTGTTTGAACAATACAATTTTATCCTTTTACTTTCAGCCTATTTGTAGCCTGAATCTAAGGTATGTCTCTAAAGTGTCTGTTTTAATTTTATCCAGTCTGATCATCTCTGACTTTTGATTGGACTATTTTTGCCATTCAATTTTAATTATAATTATTTTTGCATTTGGATTTATATTTGATATTTTGCTCTTTGATTTCTTTATGAGTCCTATCTTTTAAGTTCCTGTTTCTTTTAAATTGACTTCTTTGTACTAAATAAATATTTTAGTGTATTATTTTGGTTCTTTTATTGATATTTTATCTATATATTTGAGTTGTGTTTTAATTGGTTGGCCTAATGATTTTATGATCCAGATTAGCTTATTATGATCTACTTCAGATTAATGTTAACTAACTGATAAAATATAGAAAACTTGCTCTGTTAAATCTCTATGTTCTTCTTTTTTTGTTTGCTATACTATTGTCAGATATGTTCAGTTGGCTAAAAAGTTTGAGTTTTTCCATTAGAGGTTATGGAAAAATCTGAATGAAGTTTTTGGCCGACTCAGTATTATATCTGTATATGTTATAGACCCAATGAAATATAATAATTTTTCTTTAATCATTTTTATATTTTAATTATATTAGAGAAGAAATGAGAAAATACTTATAGAGATATTTATATGATTCTATGTTTATAGGATGTTTGTATGTATAATTTCTTGTGTTGTTCATTTCTTCCTGTGTATTCAAGTCACAATCTGGTCATTTCATCCTGAAGGATGTTTTTTAGCCATGCTTATAGGCTAGATCAACTCACAACAAGCTATTTACCTGAGAATGGTTATATTCCACCTTCATGTGCTGCTGGATGGAGACTTCTTGGCCAACAGTCTATGTATGGTTTCCTCTCAGTACTTTGACTGTGTCACACGCCTGGCCTGGCCGCCACCATTTCGGATGGGAAGCCAGCGCCTGCCTAGCGCTGCCCTGCTGTCAGCTGCCTTTTGCTGCTGTCATGATTGTCTCTTTCTCTTTGGTTGCAGTGGTTTGATTATTATGTGCCTAGATGCGGATCTCTTTGGAGTTATCCCGCTTTGGTGAAGGTGAAGTCGCTCAGTCGTGTCCGACTCTTTGCGACCCCGTGGACTATAACCTATTAGGCTTCTCCGTCCATGGGATTCTCCAGGCAAGAATACTGGAGTGGGTTGCCATTTCCTTCTCCAGGGGATCTTCCCGACCCAGGGATCGAACCCGGGTCTCCCACATTGGAGGCAGACGCTTTAACCTCCGAGCCACCAGGGAAGCCTTAGATCTATTGAATTTCTCAGCTATGTAGAATAATGCTCCTCATCAGCTGTAAGGTGTCCCAGTTACCTCTTCTTTATTATATGACGGCTATTTTGTCGTCGTCGTCTTCTTTTTGTTTGGCCAAGCAGTATGGCTTGCAGGATGCTAGTTCCCCAGTCAGGGACTGAGCCCAGACCCTTGGCAGTGAAAGCGCTGAGTCCTGGTCACGGGGAATTCCCTGCCAGTCCCTTCTTTGAATACGTCTTCCATTCCTTTCTCTCTCCTCCTGAGACTCCTATTGAATATATGGTGTTACTCTAGACTCAGTTTTTCACGTTTCCTCAATCTTTTTTCCCTTCTGTTTTTCAGTTTGGATATTTTCTGTTGATCCCTTTCTAAATTCATGGATCCTTTTTCTGCCCTCTCAAATCTGCTCTTGAGTCCTCCAGTTTAATTTTCATTTTCTCATTGTATACTTTTCTGTTGCAGAGTTTGCGTTTGGCTCTTTGTGATTTCAGTTTCTGCTTTGAAAATCTATTTACTAATTTATAGTTGTCATACTTTAATTGTAAAAAACATGGTTTCTTTACTTTTTTAAACATATATTACAAGAGTTGCTTAGAAGTTTTGACTGCTAAACCCAACATATGGGGATACTTAGAGTTTCTATTGCCTACTTTTTTGTGAGTATNACTAATTTATAGTTGTCATACTTTAATTGTAAAAAACATGGTTTCTTTACTTTTTTAAACATATATTACAAGAGTTGCTTAGAAGTTTTGACTGCTAAACCCAACATATGGGGATACTTAGAGTTTCTATTGCCTACTTTTTTGTGAGTATGGATCACAATTTCCTGTTTCTTTCTGCATCTCATAACTTTTTTAGTGGACATTTTGGAAGACGCATTGTGGCCAATCTGGATCATGTGGCCTCTTGAAAGTTCCTATTTTCAATAGTTTGCATTTGTTTCTTTAACTGCCTGGAATAGCCTGTGAAATCTGTCTTCTCTGCTGGGCAGTGTGCAGTCACTCATATTTCTCCTCAGCTTTTTAAAAATATTTGTGTTTTAATATTTGAGCCTAGCCTCCTACGGTTACCTCTGGCTCTGTGGGGCTGAGCTGTTAGCCAGTGATGCAACAGAGGTTGTGTTCCAATAACCGAAGCCAGATTTGCGTGGCGGTAGGGAGCACGTTCAGAGACTAGGCTATTTTCAAATCTTTCCTGGTTTTATCTCCTGCTGGATTCCTGGGTATCCCTTTGGCTTGTCTTCACAGCTCAGAGTCAGTGATGGGTGAATGGCTGACTGGAATGCTTTTGCAGGCTGTATTTGCTCAGCCCCAACCAAAACCTCATGCCTGTAGGATGCTTGTACTCCCTCCAGCCATTGAAGATGTCATTTCCACCAACAGCAGCAACAGCAGCGTCACGCACAGCTCCAGCTCATGGGAACCCCTTACCCTGATAGGGGCGCTGCCCGTCCTCAGGACATGCCCTGCTCTGGAAGAACCTCCACATGACTGGGCATTGGCTGCAGCCAGAACACCACGGAGTCCACAGGTCTCCTCCGAGTTCAGCAGCTTCCCATGGGGCTGTTCTCAGATGGCTGTCTTTGTTCAATTTCCCTCACGTTTATGGTTGTTTCTGCCAGTTGTGTTAAACTGTATAATCTTTCTTGGGCTTCCCTGTGAAATTTGGCTTCCCAGGGAAGCCTGGCGTGCTGCAGTCCATGCGGTCACAAAAAGTTGGACACGACTGAGTGACTGAACCGAACTGGGCTTCCCAAGTGGCTTGGTGATAAAGAATCCACCTGCCAATGCAGAAGATGCAGGAGACGTGGGTTCGATCCCTGGGGCGCGAAGATCCCTTGGAGTAGGAAATGGCAACCCAGTCCAGTATTCTTGCCTGGAACATTTCACGGACAGAGAAGTCTGGTGGACTACAGTCCACGGGGTTGCAAAGAGGTGGACATGACTGATCTCACAGCACACATGATCCCTCTTGCTGTGGACAAAGTCCAGTCTCTCTTCTGAGCCATGGCAGGAGTCACTGGATTTTGTTTAATACAGATCTCAGACTTTCCTATTTGGCACTTTGGGTGATGTTTCTTCAGGACCCACATGACATTTGTCATCACATTCTCAAAATCTGTAACAAGCTTCTAGTCCCAGGAACCCCTGCGGGAGACACTGCCTCCGCCGTCTGTCAGTCTCCATGAAGTCACCTAGGAGACTAACTCCTCTGAGCTTCCAACACGCCACCTTCAACAGTGATGTAAACTCAGAGGCTTGCATTTGTTGAGTAGTGTGAAGTCAGTGGCAGTCCCCAGTCTAAGCATCTCTTGAATTCACTGGTTCGACTCAGGACGAACATACCATAGGCAGCTTTAGCCCCAAACTCATCATGAAGACAGGATGCCAGGCCTGCACTGAGTCACGTACCACGGGAAGAATCTCAGAAAATGTGCAGCGCGGTCCTTTAAGATTTGAAAGCTGCAATTCGGGGGCTGTTAAGACCTTCAGCTGGTGATAATTGGATTTGTGAGACAGTGCAACATGTGATAAAAGCGCTCCTGCTGGATGAGATCCCAGTTTTCCTCTACCCTTCCTATTAATGTGATAAATGCTGCTGTCTCAGCTGATAGGGCCGTGTTGGATAATCAGACTGGAATCAAGTTTGAGTTCTTCGGGCTTGCTCCGTGGGAAGCTCGTGGGAAGACTTGGGAAAAAGGTGGTAGAAAATGAAAGGGGGACCCAGGTCCGTGGAGAGGAAGTCTTACCTTTGTCATGAGGCTCTGTGGGAGAGTCACTCACCAGAGACTGCAGTCGGGATGGAGCCTCTGCCTGCGTGTCCCTGGGGTGGGAGGGGTAGGCAAGCATCTCCTGTGTTACTTACTGGGCATATGCATGTGCCTACTGGATGCTGGGGAGCGGGGCGGTGGGGGGCAGGCGGGAAACAGCAGCGTCTCTTCATGTGGGTGTTGGGCCAGGGAGGAGCCAAAATAATGTTGGAAAATTAAACCTCTCTTAATTAAAGCTGATGGCAAACAAACTCGAGTAATATGGCACTACAGCTGGGAAACAGAAGTACGATTTGAAACTGAACAGCTGTGAAATTGGGCGCTCTGGTCACAGCTGGGCCTGAGGAAAGGACAGACTCCCTGGCAAAGGCACTCACCCTGGCTGGACTGGGCTGCGGACTGGCGGCCAGGCTGCCTCCCTCCACCCCTGACTGTTTCGGCCACAGCAGACCCCACCCAGATACCTGCTCTCTCTGAGTCTCCAGACTCCTGGGATCTGCTCACCAGTAGCACCCGTCTGTCCCACAGGCTGGTTTAGGATATTTTTCTGAAGTGAACAGCACCGTTGCCAGTGTGGGAATTGAAGAGACTCAGAGAAGGGAGTACAAGAGAATGTGTTTTGAAACGTTTTGATCTATTCATTTTCCCATCGACCCCCCAGGCTGAGCCCTTCGCTGTTGGTATGGTCCAGCAGTCAGTTCCTGCCTCCTGTTTCCAGTCTGGTCCTGAAAGCCCTGGGCTGCTGCAGACTGTCTGGATGTGGTCTGGCCTCTTACTTGCTGGGATGGGGGTGTTCGAGGCTTCCCTGAAGTTGTCACCTTCTGACTCGGTCACATCCTCCTTGTAGTGTGGCCATCACTTTCTTCTGCATTTTTCCCTTGGTCCTCTTTCTTGTGCTAGAAACAACCACAGCAGTGTACACTGGTCATCACGTGTGGATCAGGATGGGCCAGGCTGTGCTGCTGAGATAAATAAGCCCTGAAATCTCAGAGGCTACACTGAAGACAGTCAGTTCTCGCCCCGTTTACTGCTTGCATCGGGCTGCGCAGACCCGCCCGTGTCTCTTAGCTAACGGGTAACTCCTGGACCACGGTTCCTTCTCTTGGGTGACACCTCTGTCTCGGAGTTCCCCGGCACCTGGCCACAAATGAGAGAAAGCAGAGCTGGGAGACTGGGCAATGGGAGGGCAGGGCAGTGGAGCAGGATGCTTCAGGGTGCTTCTCCCCTCATTCCATGGTCTGGTTCAATAGTGCTTTCAGCCTCTCTGCAAGGGGCCTGGAGGAGGGAGCCTTGCCCTGTGCCCAGGATTTGGCCAGTCTCTACCACACCATCAATGCTAACATCAGTCTGTCTGGTTGTCCACGACTTATTGCCTGGACTTGAAGGCATCTTTGGAAGCAATTTGGTACTATTTCTGTCAGCATCTGAAATACCTTAGCCCAAAGCTTTCAAGACTGTGCCCCTGGGACAAGGGGGTCCTCAGGATTACCTGGCAACTTGTTAGATGCAAATTCTGGGGCTCTCCTTCTGACACACTGTATTGAAAATTGCGGGGCTGGGGCCAGGCAGTCAGTGCTTTCGTAAGCCCTCCAGGTGATTCTGATGCCCCCTGACGTTTGGACCCATTTTCCTAGGCTAGCAGTTTTACTCAACCAAGGCCACCCTCTGGGATTTTCCAGATGGCCAATCTGAATGGTCAAATTCGTAGTCAGAAAGTATGTTGGTAGATGCCAGGTGTTGGGGGATAGGAAGGTGAGGAGGGTGGATGGGGAGTTAGTGTTCAATGGGGACAGAGTTGCAGTTTAGGAAGGGGGAGAATTTGGGAGCTGGATGATGGTGAGAATTGTGCTAAAATGTGAATGTACTTAGTGCCACTGAACTGTACAGTTGAATATGGTTAAAATAGTATGTATGTTTTATATCATGTGACTTTACCACAATAAAAAATACATTTAATAAAAATATAAAGTCCTTGTAGGACCGTAAAAGAGTACTGATTGCTGGGTCCACATCCAGAAGACTCTGAATTGACTGGGGTTGTGGCTTGAGTCAGGGTGAGAACTATTGACCTAGGAGGATTTCTTAAAAAAAAAAAAAAAAAAAAAAATTTTTTTCCAGTTGTTTACTTGGCTGTGCCTGGTCTTAGTTGTAAAACTTGGGATATTTGATGAGGCCTGTGGGGTCTAGCTCCCTAACCAGAGCTCAAACCCGGGCCCCCTGCACTGAGTCTTAGCCACTGGGCCACGAGGGAAGTCCCGCCTAGGAGGATTTCTGATGAATGCTTTTCCCCCTGAAGATTTTCATGAAAGTAGATTCCATGTAGCTTCTGTGGCACTTAACAGCCAGTCAAAGGCTTTGAGAGTGATTGTGTTTCATGTCCTAGGCACTCCCCTTTCCTTTTTAACTGGAAGCACCACCAGCTTTGTATTGAGTGAAGACAGAAGCAGAGAGTTGGGGATTAGAAATGGAATCCTGATTGTGTTGTGGACTCATCACGTGGCCATGGGCCAGTCGATTCATTTCTCTGTGTCTTATGTCTGTGAAACAGGAATAGTAAGTTGCCAGCATTATTTAATTAATGAGCAGAGTGTGTCTGGGAAATACAGAGTACTGTACAAATGCTAATCATTATGATGAATGCGGTGCATTTTGCTGATACCAAAGTGCTGTGAATATGCTCATAATTATTATAATTATTGCTCATACCAATAATATTGCTACTACTGAGACTATGTTCCCCTTGCAGGGGGAGCTCAAGTGTCCTTTGGGTTCACATCTTCTCCACATTGTCAGGAAGTCTTGCTAAGCGGCTGTTGATGACACTGCTCCCTATCTCCTGGGAAAGTGTCATTCATTGGAGATACAAATAGTCATGTGTGCAAACCATTCTGAAGTCCACTTAGGAGAGGTCCCTGACTTAGGTCGATGTTAGCTCATGTTACAGACACTCTTCTTTAGGTTAAGGAATGTCTGGAATATACAGTTCAATGATTCTCTTTACTATTTTCATCCAAGGAAATTCTGTGTTGCTTCTTCTGCTGGTCTTTTATCTTTGCCATCCGCTTTCATTAGGTGGTAAATGTGCTGAAGAGAATCCTAGTGTGTGTGGCAGAGTGAGACTAGGATCTGGTGCTGATACAGATATCATCGGCAGCGATTGGTGTCGAGAACAGTGTCACTATTTTTGCTGTGGTTTTGCTTTGTTCAGTTTTAGCTTGGATTCTGATCGGGCGGAAGGGCCATGGGGGCAGGCAGTTGTGTCTCTACTTCTGAAGAAGGAAATGGTACTGGGAATGGAGGAACTGATTTGGGCAAAGCAGATTGGGGAAAAACATTGATAGGTGATACGAGGATACAGTCAGCAACGTCAAGGCCTTTGCCCTGTATCCATGATCGTTCTGACTCCCATTTTCTGGTTATAAGATGTGGAAGTCTGAATTGCTTGGACTTCATCCACACTTGTGCTTCCTGATGGGGATGAAGCTTATAACTTAAATCATCCAGAGAATTATTCCAATCTAGTCCAAGGCCTCGGAACAGATGGAGTTGCCTAGTTGTCTCTGCCAGAGACCCCTGCAGGCCCTCCAGGTATCATCACAATTTCAGAGCCCTGATGGCTGTTTTCTTTGCCTCTTGGTGAGGACACATATGAAACCAACGTGTCAAGCGTCTTTATTTTCAGCTGGAACAACACCAACTGGATTAGTGCTGATTGTCTCATGCAGACCAGAATCTCTGACTGACAGGGATGTCTTGAATAAGTAAGAAATGTGAAAACAAAATATTATGACTTTAGATGGATCCAAGTTTCTGACCTACATCGTTTTTCTTTTCTTCAAAGAACTTCTTTTGACATTTCTTGCAAAGCCCTTCTACTGAACACCGATTCCCCCAATTTTTGATAGTTTGAAAAAGTCTTTATTTCTCTTTCACATTTGAGAGATGATTTTGCTAGGTACAGGATTCGAGGTTGGTGGGTCTTTACTTTTAACACATGAAATATTTCATTCCACTCTTCTCAGTTGTGTGTTTTCTGAAGAGAAGTCTGATGTAAATCTTACCCTTGCTCCTCTGTAGGTGAGTCCCTCTTCCACTAGTCTCTTTAAAAGTGGGAGGGGGGTTCATGTTTGGGAGTTCGTGTAAAAAAATAAATAAATACAAAAAAAAAAAAAAAAAGTCTTGCTTTGGGACTTCCTGTATATATGCACCCATCTTCTTTATTCATCTGTTGATGGACACAGGTTGCTTCTGTGTCTTGGCAACTGTAAATAAGGCTGCTGTGAACTTTGGGTGCTTGTATCTTTTCAAATTAATGTGTGTTTTTTTTCTGATACATATGCAGGTGTAGAATGGGTGGGAATGTAAATTGATGCAGCTACTATGGAAAGCAATAGAGATTTCTTAAAAATCTAAATATAGAACTAATAATCATAGCTGTGTATTAAATTCCCAATCTCATACCTTTAATATCTCTGCCATATCTGAGTCTGGTTCTAATACTTGCTCTGTTTCTTGAAACTATCTTTTTTGTCTTTTGGTATGTCTTGTAAGTTTTTTGGTGAGAGCCATAAAAAATGTGTGAGGTAAAGGGAACTGAGTTAAACAGGTGTTCAGTAAGGCTCTATGTTTATCTGGCTAGGGTTTAGACACTCTACTCTTTGCCTTAGCTATAGGTGTCAAAAGCTGAGACTTCCCCTTGGTGTCCTTGTTTTTGTATGCCTGTTGTCTTTGGGTTTCCCTAGAGACTTCTCACATAGCATCTGAGAAAATGCACCATTATTTCAGCTGTGATCTCCTGTTATTATATATAGGACCCCCTTTGGTGTGTGAGATGTGGAGAGAAAGCGTCCAGAGTCCTGTGATTAGGTCTCAGCACTGTGGTGAGCCCGGGTCCCTGGACTGTGACCTTTATAATCACTTCTCGGTTTTGTTTCCTCCTCTTCCTTAGGTGAGTGGGTGCAGTTTGGTATTTTCTTTGCCCTGGTCATTTAGCTGATGGGGAAATAATTTCTCTTATGATCGCGCTTTGTTCAGAAGAACAGGATCCCTGGATGGGTTTTACTGTGGGTCTGTTTTCTCTCTTCCTACTGGAAGTAAGGGGGGATTCTTCCTGATCTTCCCTGTGAAAACCTGGTGGGGCTTCTGGAGATAATGTGACAAATGTGTGTAGAAGCATCACTGAGACAGGAGCTCCTGGAGTTATTAACCTTCAAACTTGTCCACGCTGCTCCTCTAGTGATTCCTGGATAAGAGTGTAAGTTTTTCTCTCCCAGTGCTGATCCCCTGAAATTGCTTCCTCCTGGGATTCTGCCCCTGTGGGTTGGGACCCTCTGTATCCACCCGTCTGTCCCTTTGGTTTCAGGGCAGCAGTTTTCCCTGTGACCTTAGTTCTCTGATGGGTCCGAGGAGAGCTGTTGGTTTTCACTTTGCTCAACTTCTTTCTTGTGGTGTGACGGGAGCCGTAACTTCTGTGCTGGACTGGAAATTAGAACTACTGTTTGCTCTAATAATTACTACTCAAGATATTCCGTCCATGTAGTTCATCAGGCAGAAAATAATCATCTGGGCCTTTAACAGGGAAAAGGTGGAAATAGACTCTAACTCATAACTGCTAGTGTTTGTTTTCACAAACAGCCTTTTTAAGAGAAAAAGAAGAAAGCTGCCTAAGGTCAGAGAAGAGGAGTGGGTAAAAAATCAATTCTGCTCATTATTCATGGGGAAAGAATAATCGGCAAACTCATTTCAGATCCTGATGTTTATAGAAGAAAGTCTTGTTTATGTAGCACCCACAGTGTTCCACATGAATGAATTTGTCATATAACTGAGCTGTCTGCCGGCCTTTAAATTGAACTTAAAACATTATAATCCTTTTTGATAGAGTTCTTTTTCTAAAATATATATATTATTGTTCTGTCTTATTGAGCAAAGCATGGAGAATACCGTTTATCTTATTTTGTTACTTGGGTCATGACTGTAAATATCAATCACAGAGCTGCTCCCAAGGGCTCTCGAGGTGACTGGGATCATGGGCACCTGAGCTCCATACCTGCCTCCTTGCTGACACTTCTCACTGGTGACTCGCCAAGCCCCCAGCTCATCTGTTCACACTCAGTAAAATTAAATATATTTTATTTGTTTAAAGGTTGTCCATTTATCTCATGGAAGCATTCCACATTTCACTTCATGGTACACATACAGCAGCTGGAAAACCACTGCTCTGTAGGGTATGGAGAATTGAAAGTCAGCAGGGGAACCTAAATTTATGTCTGTTTGATTACTGAGCAGACTGCAAGTGCAGAAGTAAGTTATAGGCTCTGGCCTATTGGCTAAAAAATAAATAAATGTTTAACATGGCCGTTGTATTATGGAGTACCGTGGAGAAAAATAAACCAAGGCAAAGGGTCAGAGAGAAGCTGAGACAGAGGCCCTGGAAATCCTCTTTGGGAAGAGGATATTGAATAGAGACCTGAAAGAAGTGAAGAAGGAGACCATTTGCGTATCGTGGGGGAGGGAGCGGTACCTGCATGTGCAGAAGGCCTGTGGCAGGAGGACCCTGAATCAGGAGAGGGAAGAGGCAGCTGTCTAGGTAGAGTGGGGTGGGGGGACGTGGCTGATTGTTGACAGGCAATGAAGTGCTGTAAGCAGAACTCTGAGACATACAGCAGCATCTTTGCCCCTCACTTTTGGATTTGTAAATTGGCTGCAGTGGCTGTAGGCTGCAAATTAGGCTCAAGCTTCTTTCACACACGTTCATTCTGGGCCCCATGGTGAAGAGCCAGAAGACACCCACCCCCAGTCTCTTCTCCAGGGAGACTCCGAGAGTACACGAGGAAAGCCTGACCACCTGAGCACTTTGCAAGCCTCAAGCCTGAGCGTGCTCTGTCTACAAACATCCCAGAGGCCAAAGCAAGTCACATGGCCAAGCCCCACATCAACAGGCAGGAAAGTACACCCCGGCCACATGGGGAGGGGAAAGAAGAAGACTCAAGCCCAGTAATTCAATCCGCTAGCACCAGGAGGGATTTGTAGACCACTGAGAGTCTTTGATGTTTACTCTTGATGTAAAGGGAGGACACCAAAGGGTATTGAGCCAACTAGTGACTTGTTCTGACTTTTGTTTTCAAAGAGTAACTCTGGGCACCCGAGGAGAACAGACTGTAAGGGACTAGCTGGATGCAAGAAGTATCACAGTGAGGAGTAAGTAGTGTGTCGCCGTATTCCAGAGGAGAGGTGATGGTGGCTTTGGGATGATGAGGAAGAATCCTTTTCTGGATCTGTTTCTTGGAACTGCTTGGCAGATTGGATGCTGGGTACAAGAGGAAGAGAGTGGACAGGAAAGACTCCATGGTTTTTAGCTGGAGGACCTGGAGTGAAGTAGGAAGACAGGACAAAGAACGTGTCTGGGAGCTGGGGGTGGGGAATCTGAAATTCCAGTTTGGTCACGTAAAGTTTTGATGTCCATTGGACTTTCAAGTAGAGATGCTAAGCAGGCAATTACATGTATGAACCTAGGGCTCAGGAGGGAGGTCCAGGCTGGAGACAGGGTTCCCTGAAAGCTTATAATAGACTTAGGCCTATGTTTGTCTTGGCATTAAAAATACTATTTCACTTAGAACTGAACTCTGCTATGTCATCTCTTGTGGGTGGAAGTCCCTAAATCTTCGTGTTCTCTACTGGCTTTTCCCCCAAAAGCACAACTGAAGCTCACGTCCTCTACTCCCTCTCTCTTTTCCTGTTCATTTATTTCATTCTTAAGTGACGTTTATGGAGTAAAATCTACTTCCTTATTTCTGTTCATTCCTAATAGTCTCACAACTGCATCTAAGAAAACAGCTCTGACAAACTTCCCAAACTCTGCACACATCCGAGTGCTTCTTTCATCACTGCGTTCAAATCAGCCCTTCCTGAGCCCCTGTCCAGCTGTGGCTTCGGCAATCCTGCTTCCTTGCTTGGTTTTCATCATGCCACTGTAGATATTCTGGCTGTCTCATTGGGTGCACTTTTCTGCCTCTGCTTAAACCCCTTAAACACTGGCTCTGTCCCCGACCCAAAGCTGCTAGCCATCTCTGTGGGGAATCTCGTGCATTTCCTAGGTTTTCACTGTCACTTATGTGTAGGGGCTGCACACGGGACCATCTCTGACTACATTCCCTTCAGTTCAGTTCAGTTCAGTTGCTCGGTCGTGTCCGACTCTTTGCGACCCCATGAATCGCAGCATGCCAGACCTCCCTGTCCATCACCAACTCCCGGAGTTCAATCAGACTCACGTCCATCGATTCGGTGATGCCATCCAGCCATCTGATCCTCTGTCGTCCTCTTCTCCTCCTGCCCCCAATCCCTCCCAGCATCAGAGTCTTTTCCAATGAGTCAACTCTTCGCATGAGGTGGCCAGAGTACTGCAGTTTCAGCTTTAGCATCATTCCTTCCAAAGAAATCTCAGGGCTGATCTCCTTCAGAATGGACTGGTTGGATCTCCTTGCAGTCCAAGGGACTCTCAAGAGTCTTCTCCAACACCACAGTTCAAAAGCATCGATTCTTCGGTGCTCAGCCTTCTTCACAGTCCAACTCTCACATCCATACATGACCACAGGAAAAACCATAGCCTTGACTAGGCGGACCTTAGTCGGCAAAGTAATGTCTCTGCTTTTGAATATACTATCTAGGTTGGTCATAACTTTTCTTCCAAGGAGTAAGTGTCTTTTAATTTCATGGCTGCAATCAAAAAGTATTTCTAGTTATAGGTTGCCACACTCAAATCTATGACCAATAGGTACTTCAATGCCAGTGTATCCAACATAAAACATCCCCTGGTAGTGGGAGAGAGGAAGAGCTGCCATTCTTTCTTTAAATGCTAGTGACTCAGACCTTCTTACAGATATGTTAACCACCAGTCCCGACTTAACACCCATCTACCTCTGAATGTCCCTGTGATGCTCCCGTAAGAGGATGTCCTCTGAATGCTCCTTTCCTTTATTTCAAGTTGCTCTACTTCAAGACATCTGATTCAGATGGTATTTCCTCCGAGAAGGGTGCCCTGAATTCATAACCAGGATTAAGTATTTGTCCTTGGTCCTCTGCCAGCTGTTCACCTGTCTCATCACTCTGTATAGACATACTATGTATATCTTTTTGCCTCACTTATTAGTTCAGCTTCTCCAGGGAGGAATGCTGTATTCATCAGCACCCCTCAAGTACCTAGATCAGTACTCAGAACCTGATAAGATCTCAAGAAATGTTCCTAAATTTAACAGAAATGACAAACAGTGTATCTCAGTAAAGATAAGCTAAGCCTTGATATAGAGATAGACACATAGTCTTTTAGACCTCAGAGCGTCACCTCTGGAATTCATGAGCACTTTGGTCCATGCCAAAGCTTATTCTTCATGCCTGTTGTACACGTAAAATGAGGGTGTGCTCATGACTATAGGCAAGAGCCTGGATGATTTACATGAGTTCCGACAACTCCTTAGAAAGAGAAAGTAGCCCAGTCATCTCTGGCTGGGTGATGAGTGCGTCTCATGTTATTTCCAGGCAATGCGAGGTTTTATTTTCGTTGTGCACCAAATGGACTTAGTGTCAGGCAGTCAAATGCCTGGCAATCTGCCCAGCTGAAGGGATAACACGAGTAGTGAATGGAACATTATTGTGTGATAATGATTTCCAGCAGCTATTGAAGATAAATTCCAATGCAAAGTAGAAAGCTTTATTTCCAGGGGAGGAGATATCGATCCTGTGGCCACTGTAAATAACATCAAGTCACTGGTGGGGGGAAACGTCCTGTCTTGTCATGGACACTGAAATCTGACCAGGGGAAGAAATTGCACCCAGAAGTGGGTGCAGACCCACGTGTTGGGGGGCAGTTGGATTTTCCCCTGCTGCTGCTGTTCCCTGCAGGGACATGTCCTGGAGATGAGTTTCATCATGTGAAATGCAGCTTCCTCCACAGTGTTGCCAGGATGTTCCTAAATGCATACCCTGAGACTTCTGGATCAACCGTGATTTGGCACAGTACAGCCCTGGGTTCTCACTTGGTTCTTTTTTTTTTTTT
Source organism: Oreotragus oreotragus (assembly GCA_006410675.1). Taxonomy (NCBI): domain Eukaryota; kingdom Metazoa; phylum Chordata; class Mammalia; order Artiodactyla; family Bovidae; genus Oreotragus; species Oreotragus oreotragus. Next base: position 416,839 of record SJYX01000458.1, read on the forward strand.
TTTAATTTATTATTTTATTTTATTTTTATTTTATTTTAATTTTTATTTTTCCTTTATTTTACTTTACAGTACTGTATTGGTTTTGGCATACATTGACATGAATCCGCCACGTGTGTACATGAACTCCCAAACATGAACCCCCCTCCCACTTTGAGAGAAAATATTGTATGAGCTAGAGATAGGTTAGGAGCCTAGGTGACTGAATTGGTTTATAGCCTTAATTGTTGGTTTCAACGTGAGTCTCTTTTTCAGCATCTTGAGATCGAGAATGTGATTATTCTTCATTAACTTTGAAAAACTGATTGTTACAGCCCTTCTGGTTCATAGAATGTTCAATCCAGGGTGGACCTGAAGGACCATATCTCCCAACCTTTTTCTTTTTTAGCAAGAAAATGACAGCCCAAAGATAAATAACATACACACGGTCACATAGTTAACCTGGACTTTTGTTTTTAAAGGGCTATCAAAATGTGCCACTCTTTTTAATCTTACTAGGATTCTGGTGGTTGTAGAAGATATCTTCTTTGGGAGAGCACTGATTTATTCCAGAAAGAGAAAATCTCCACTGACATCTTTCTAGTTATTAAGGGTCTAGAGAGGGTGCAGACTCTTTACAGTTTTTCCATGGAGAAGTGCAGACCTCCTGATGCCCTCGCTCCTTAGCATAACCCAGAGACCAACACCAGTGGGCCCTAGAGTTCAAGGTTTCCATCTCCAAGATCTCTGGGGGCCCCGGACTGCAGTGTCACCAACTTCAGGATCCATATTGAGTGAGTCTGTGCACCTCACAGTTCAGTGAAGAACATTTACAGGGTAAATGTTGCAGATCTGTGGCTGGAAGGTCAGCCAGTCAAAAGTCTGCTCAAGTGCCAGTCAGATGATGGCAAATGGGTTTCCATTAAATCCAGATAAAACCCAAGAGGCCATTTTGATTAACCTTCAGCAGTAGCTCCATAGTAACTCTGTCATGTCACTCCTCCCTAGACAGCCAGTTAGGAATAGGGATTGGAAGTTTGGAAGTTTAGGGGCCAAGGAACCTGGAGAGGGGAGGTTGTTTCCTGGAGAAATACCCTCATTGATCCCCAATGGATCGTGCCCTGTATTAACTAGATGCTTTGATTAAAGCTTTTGTACTTTCTCAACTTGACAATTGCATTTATCCCTGTCTCAGACAAGTTTCTGAGTCCTTTGGTTGATCAACAAACATTTCTACTGCTGTGGATATAATACCACCCAAGTTATAAAAATGTCCTCAAATACTAAAGGGACATGCACGTTCTTAGTATGTATCTGGTCTCCTTGCAGCTTGACTATACACAGCTTTAAACTTGTTTATGCTCATATTTCTGATATTTTCCTTTCCAAGGTTTCTGTTTTTCCTTAATTCAAAAAATGAACTTATTTACGAAACAGAAACGGACTCACAGACTTAAAGAACAGACTGATGGTGTCCGTTGGGGGAGAATGAGGAGAAGGGATAGTTAGGGAGTTTGGGATGGACATGTTACACACTGCTATATTTAAAACGTGTAATCAACAAGGTCCTACTGTGTAATACAGGGAGCTTTGCTCAATGTTCTGTGGCTGCCTGGATGGGAGCAGAGTTTGGGGGAGAGTGGATACATGTATGTGTATGGTTGAGTCCCTTTGCTGTCCACCTGAATTTATCACAACATTGTTAATCAGCTCTATCCAATACAAAAAGTTTTTTTTTTTAATTTTTTTTTTTTTTTTTTTTTTAGTGGTTGTGTTTGGTTTGCTCTTGGAGAACCGAAAGGACTGTGGATGTAGAGAAATGTGAACAGTCTCTTTCTAACAGATCTTGATGAAAGTGGTATTTCAGCTCTCTTAGATGTTCATTTCTATCTATAAGAAGCTATGCTTATGATTATACCACCCCAAAGTGAGTTTCCTTTTTCTGTTGTTTCTATAGTTCTTGTGTCTGTTCCAGTCATTTGGCAGATACTTATACATTGCCTGTGGAGTTATAATTTAACTTTTTATGTATTTATGTTATCTGTGTAAGTGGACTTAGATACTTGGGGTGGGGAGAACTGAGTATTGTTCGTCTTTGTTTTCTCTCTAACACCTAGCAGAATGCTATACGCACAGTCGGCTGTCAAATCATATTTGCTGAATAATCCACCACACAGAATTTCTTAATGCCTCTGCATAATGGTCCCAGAGAGTATGTTGCATAAAAAGAGACAATATTCCTCACAGTATTAAAATATTCGGTGAAATGTTATAAGAGTAATGTTTCAAAAGTCTGCAGATTAAATGTTCCAGGCAGTGTAAATTGGCAGTTGGTACGTGTGTGTGAGCCCATGCACACACGAGCATTTTTGTGTGCGTGTATTGGGGAGCCTTCGCATTTGTCTCTAATTTGGGGAACCTTCATCAGTCCCTCTGATGTGAAGGATAGAGAATGCTACCTGGATAATGGATGTCTTGCTATGGGTGGTGAGGCAGTCGTGTCTCACCTGGAAAATCACTAAATCCCAGATTTCAGCCTGTCTGTCTATCACCTGTCATCAGCAGCAAATCTGCTTTAGCAGCCAAGAATTCCCTTATCTCTCAGTGACTATGGACCATGCGCTGCCGCTTTCTGTAGATGCGAGATAGAGCCGCATCGTTCCCCGGAGGTGACAAGGATGTAATTTACAGTCTCAATCTGCTCTCGTTACCATGTAATTACAGAGTTATTACATGGTCGTTTGTTCCTGATGGACACCAGCAATCTCTTCTCCTGTTCTCCTGGGGTCTGTTTCTTGTCTTATGCAACTAAGGATGTTCAATCTCTTCGGCCTGGAGTGTTAAATGTGTACTGGGGAGGAAGGACAGGGACGGTGCAGGATGAGATGTTGATTATCCATTCGTCTTCCTGAATGGTCCTGGTGTTTATAACAGCCTCCTGAGCCTTCCCTCCCCTTGGCTCCAAGTTCACATTTGCTCCTTAAGAAGAAAGATGGAGACAGTATTTGATGGTGTGGGGGGGGGCGGGATGGGTGTAAGAAATATTCTGTCCAGTCCCACCCAGGAATAGCTGGCAATGTCAACCTCGAGATTATGTCACCACCTCTTGTCATTTGAGGCTCATGTTAACACAGTACTTCTTGGAAGAAAGATTTCTTTTCATAATGAAGAGGAGAGGAAAGCATTTGAGTGTGTAATTCAGTATCACAGAGAAGTCAGGAGAAGGTTCGGTCACCTGCCGAGCATCACCCAGGGAATGCTGTCTCTGGAACTCAGATGACAGGCCTCGATTCCTTCCACTCAAATGAATCTCAGTGAACTGCCTTCAGGAGCCAGCGCACTGTTAGAAGCACAAGTACTAGGAACCATGCAAAGAAATTTGAAGATTGCTACACACTTGCTTGAATGGCTTAGGACAGGCTCCTCCATTCTGGGGTTGTATGTATTCATTACCAGCGGATTGTGCGATACCGCTTCATTTTCTGAGGGTGTCTAATATGTGTGAAATTTTAATTTAGGAGAAAATGCTCCTCACGGGGCATTTCAAGAAGTATGACGGATGATGCGTTCGGATGTGGGTGGTATATTTAACAAGAGTGCAGGCATACAGGCCAGGAGACTTGAGTTCTGGTCTCAGGTTTCCCCCCTAAACTGTGTCATCCAGAGCCACTCCCTTGCCTGCCCAGGCCTTAGTCACCCTCTCTGACTGGTGATCAGTGGGTCAGACCATGGCTGAGGTCCCTTTCAGCTCTGACAGTTGTCTGACTCCATGTTTGATGGCCTGCAGATGAGTCTTTGAAAGCGGGCGACATCTTGGGTCCAAGGTCATGTAGAGACAATACCCACTGTTGTTAGCAGGTGAGCATCGCCCCTCCTGGGAGGCAAGAAGGTACTGACATGCCCGTCCCATTTCAGTTGATGGAGTGGGATGAATCATTAAGCGCTCTGCCGCTTCTCTCTGCTCAAAACACCTTGCTGATTTAATTAAAATACTTTTTTTCTTCACCTTTGAATGGCTGAAAACCAGCACTAATTATAATGTAACTGCTATGTAACTAATATGTGCAGGTAATATTGTGATTATATATAGACAGCCATATGCTACGAGGCAGCCATTCTCCCTGCCGTTAAACTGCTGAAGCGGATGACTCCGTGTCCGCGCACAAAGTAATTGCACCAAACTAATTTGTGTTTGCAAACAGATCCCAAATTAGCTATGTAAATAGGCAGATCTGCAAACAAAATATTAACGTGTGCATGTGTGCGTATGCACTTGGCCAGTGGGTGATTTTCTACCTGCACAAGTGATGTCGGTGAGAAGAACCAGGGTCTGTGTGTGCTGTGAGTTCCCTTTCTGGCTGGAGTTTCTCTGAATTATTGTCCCATGTCACTCTGTTTGAATGTGGTATTGAAGGGCAGTCTGAGTTTGTTTTCGCTGAGCGTAAAGCATGATTTCCATCAATCTACCTTTCTTGACCTCCCTTGCTATCCCCATGCATTTTTTTCACGGTAAAGAGAGAAGTTGGTTCTCTGGTCTGGCATTTGTTACTGTCCCAAGGACTGCACATGGTCTTTTGAGTCAAACAGGGCAATTTGCAATTGTGATCCACCTTGGGCGAGTCTCTAGATTTCTCTAAGTCTGTTTCCTTGTGTAAAAGGATGGGTTTGGTGTTGGGAGTTGCCTCCTAGAGCTGTTTGGACGAGGAAGTGAGTGTGTGGGGGTAGCATTAGCCCAGGATCAGGGGTCCTTCGGTGCCTGAAACCACTTGGGCACAGTCCTCCCTGGCTGTCCCAGCACAAGTTCCTGGAAGTCCTGTCAGCAGAGGAAAGACTGGTTTCAGGCAGGTTCCTGAGAAGGAAGCCCATGGTAGTAGCCAAGGTTCTCCAGAGAAAGAGAACCAGTAGGATTTATAGGGAAGAGAACAGTTGTCCTAGGAGTCAGCTCCAGATGTCATGTAGGCTGAGGGTGTGCTGCTGTGATCTACCGCCTGATGCTGCAGATCCAGGGATGCTGATGACATAACTCTGAGTCTGAAGACCCGAGAACCAGGAGCTCCAGTTCTGTGGGCAGGAGAAGACAGATATCCTAGTCCAAGGAGTACCTAGGGCCTTTTGTCTACTCTGGGCCTTGCTGGATGGATGGTGCCTGTCTGCCTTGGTGAGGAGGTCCTCCTGACTCAGCCTACTGATTGGAAAGTTCACCTCCCCGAGAAATACTTGCCAAGACACACCTGGCAGAGATGCTATCTGGACTGCCCTTAGCCCAGTCAAATTGACACATAAAGTTAAACATCATACCCCAAAAGGCAGGCCCTGACAGATCACACTTGCCTGCCTTCTGTGTCCTCCGCACCCTCCACCAGGTCCAATACCTCCCCTCCAGGGAGGAGCTCCAAGCTCATGGTGATGCTCCACCAGGCAAACCCCCATCCTTCACCTCTTTGACCTGCTCCTTGTTCTGTTCAAGCCTGGCTCCTGGGGCCCAGCTCTGCAGACTTGCCCTACCCCTGGATATTTGTGTTGAGCAAGATGTTTGTGGGTACAACGGCCAGGCGGGTCTCTGGGGGTCCCTTGCTCTAGCTGCTTCCCTCTCCCCAGGTCTTCAGTCTGACCACACTTTCCCCAGTGCCCCCCACCGACAAAGGACGGCAGAGCAGCCCTAAGTCCCACTCATAGTCTCCATTCTTTTCCTCTCCCCGTCCTAGTTTTTCTTCGTTTCACAGCTGTCATCACCTTCTAATATTTGATGTTTTCCTAATTTCTGTTGTTTGTTGTCTGTTTCTCCTCGCTTGCTTGTGAGCTCCTTCCAAGTCGGGTCTTTGTTTCGTTCATTAATGTTTGTGAAAGAGCTTGGTCTGTGCCTGACGGTCGAAGGGTCCCTTGTAAGATTTATCACAGCTTTGCCAGCTCTCTGACCGTGGACACATCACTTAAGCACCCCATTTCCTTATACATATAAAAAAAGGCTAACAGCCAGTCCCGTGGTTGTTGCAAAAGACTCAGTCAGTTGGTTACATGGAAGTACCTGACAGACTTCCTAGCACATTTTAGGAATGCACGTTCATTTTGCCCTTCTGTTCATAAATTAGACTGGCTGGAGTCTTCCACACCCAGTATTTAGAAAGAAAGGGGGTTCCGTTACGTTTATCTGGATGAGAGCCTTTCTTTGATTAACACACACGTAGCCTGTGTATTGTTTTTGCTCTCCATTTGATGGTGTGTTTGTGTGCCTGTGTGTATGTGTGTGTCTCGTGGTGGCTTTTTTAGGGGAACTACCTTTGTTTTGTTTTTTCAATTTGTCGTCAATGCAATGGAAAGAACCAGAGGAGAATCAGGTGGAACTGATAGTGGGAATGTGGAAACAAAGGACATTCACTAGGCTCAGCCTGAAGTGCCGATAGCCAAGGACGTTCATTTGTCAAATCCACTCACATGTATTCAGAATAACCTGAAGCTTATTTGGACAGGCATGCATTTTATTTTTGTCTCTCAGCCTTAATGTGCTGACTTGTAGGATTATTAAACTATAATTCCCGGCAATAGATTGCTGTCACTCAGTGGGTATGAATGTGCAATCACCAGCAAGCTCGAGGTTCAGGAGTCTTGATTCTCTGTTCAGTGGGAACAGAAGAAGGAGCGTTACTGACGCCAGAAGCTGGGGCAAACTCCCACTGTGTTCCTGAGTCACTGGAAGGTTCTAAGTGATAATGGATTTGGAAGCAGAAGACATAGGAACCAATTCCAGCAGTATGACTTTGGGAAGCCCACTGGGCCTCTGTGAACCTTAATTTCCTCATCTGTAAGATGGGGAGAATATTGTTGTATTGTGAAGATCAAGTAAATTACACCTATTGGCAGATTAATAAACTGTAAAATGGTAACTATGGTTTTGTAATTTTACATTAGCCATCCTGAGTTAGTACTTGGTTTTCCAACTTGGGAAATGAGTGTCAGATGGTGCTAGTGGTAAAGAACCCACCTGCTGATGCAGGAGACATAAGAGAGATGGATTTGATCCCTGGGTCTGGAAGATCCCCTGGAGGAGGGCAGGGCAAGCCACTCTAGTACTGCTGCCTGGAGAATCCCATGGACAGAGGAGACTGGCAGGCTATAGTCCATAGGGTCGCAAAGAGTCAGACATGACCAAAGCATGCACTTAGCATGCATGCATACATCATTTCTGCAAGATTGGGAAGTGGTCACCCATTATGGCTGCTGGCTGTACTGCTGGGTCAGTTCAAGCACATGACTGCGTTATTCTCCCCATAGCTGAACGCAGGGAAAACCATACCCAGTACCGGATATTCACGAAAAGCTGGGATTACTGTCGTCTCAGCAGCATCTGCTGGGTCTGAGAGGAGAGGAGCTCATTAAAATTGAAGAATCATGCAAAGATTAAAAGTGCTGATTGAATGGCATTGACACATTTACCCTGCCGTGTGTAAATAGGTGGCTAGTGGGGCACTGCTGTAGAGCACAGGGGGCTCAGTTCTGTGCTCTGTGACGACCTAGAGGGGTAGGATGGAGGGTGGGAGGGAGGCCCAAGAGGGAGGGGATATATGTATGCACATAGCTGACTCACTTTGTCGCGCAGCAGAAACTAACAAAGCATTATAAAGTAATCATACTCCAATTAAAAAAAAAATCACCCAGGATCTCTACTGTGCATCTTCTCCAGATCAAAAATATGTCTTCTTTCTGTGTCCCCCCTGACACCCCACAACTGTGTGAGAAGATGAACAATACAGGGCAGAAGGGAGAACCAGGCTGTGCCGCTTGCTGTTGCGAGTGTTTCCTGGGGCAGGAGGTTAATCAGTCTCCATGCACGTGTGTGCTCTTAGTCGCTCAGTTGTGTCTGACTCTCTGCAATCTCTATGGCCTGTAGCCCGCCAAGCTCCTCCGTCCATGGGATTCTCCAGGCAAGAATTACTGGAGTGGGTTGCCATTTCCTCCTCCAGGGGATCTTCCCGACCCTGGGATGGAACCTGCGTCTTCTGTGTTGGCAGATGGATTCTTCACCACTGAGCCATCTGGGAAGCCCCTTCAGGCTTCATAGGGCTGTAGACAATGAGAGTCACCTAAAGAGATCCAATTCCAGCACCGTCTCTGCTTCCTTGAGTGTGCCCCCACGGAGCAAGCCTAGAGGAGGAGGCTGCGGTCAGATGGGGAGAAGAGGGCTTTTCCTGTACGAACAGCTTGCTTACTGGGTTTGTGGTCCTGTGATAAGCAGGTTCACATCTCTGGAGGCAGGAAAGGGTTAGGCTCTGGCACTGTGTGGGAGGCTGCAGATCTGAAGGAGATGGAAGGTGATGCTGACAGGATTGCTAGAAGGAAGAGAAGTGGAGAAGGACTTGGAGAGACAGGAGTGGACCGGGTGGAGTCATGGGCCAGCCCTCACAGATGCAGTGGGAATGAGATGACTCTTAAAAAACTGATAACACTTCTTTTTTCAATTTATAATTCTATACCTAGAGCTGTCTGAAGTCATTCTTCGGGCACATTTCCTTATATTTAGCTTCTTTTGCAAACATGATATGATTTTCTATGTGAGCGGTTATTGTTCAGACATGTGATTTTGGTGACTATTTAATATTCTTTTCTGTGGTTAGTCCACCAAATCCTTAAATGCAACCCAGAAGGAAAAGCATGGAGGGTCCTCAGCTCCCTAGTCTGAGTACTGCTAAGTCAGAGCTGGGGTTTCTTCCAAGCGTGTTTCTTGGTGTGGGTCAGTTGGCAGTGGGATTGCTTTCTGTTCCGGGATTTCTCCATGCCTGGTGCAGGGGGCAGGCCCAATTCTCAGGGTTCACAATCACCACCTCACTTGCTTTAACTCACTTTCTTTGACCTGAAAGAGCTGACCATTTTTTTCCTGAGCTCTTGCTGAACTCCCACTGTCTCTGGACATCTACTGGTAGGTCCCCAGCATTGTTTGGATGGAAAATCAAGAGGTGAGAGAATCCTGCTGTTCTGGTTGTGTATAGAAAAGTAGTTGCTTATATACATTAAGAAACTGCAACATATTTTATCTATGCAGCTACCTGTCTCTCCCACCATCCTTTACTGTAACCATCCTTTACTGCATGACCTTGGATGAGTTACTTGACATCCCCAACCTTCCTTTTTCACAAAATGGGGATAAAAGGAGTGTCTACTTCATAGGATGGTTTTGGGAATTAAATGAGATAAATAAGATCCTGTGCATAGCATGGAAGCTGGCAACCAGTAAATGTCCAAGAAATAATGACAGTTCTTGCATTTTTGTCATTGTTGGGATCATTTGACCTTGTCTACAGTGGAGACTGTATTTATCTTTGTCGGAGACATTCAATAAACATTTGTTAAACTGAGCTACCTGTTCTAAGTAAAAATAAATAAGTAAGAAAAAGAAAAAAAAAAGTCTATCCCTTTAAATAATAGTGTAGCACTTCCACTGACCAGTGGAGAAAACATATATCCTTACTGTGAGGATGTGAGTTATTATCTCTGAATAAACATAAGCCTTTCATATGACCTAATGATTAATGACTTAGGCAAGGAAATTTTAATACCATTAATAAAAAATTAAGCAGCAAGCGTTCACCATGCTTTTGACAGTGTCAGGCTTTCACCTGTTCTCCTGGGGACAACAGGTTTCTGGGAACATGCTGAGTACAGAAAATAGATCATCCCCAGACGGTGCTCCCCATGTTCTTGTGTCATTCTGATCGTTACGTGGGGTGGAGACAAGACACTCTATAGAGAGAAGAAAGGGCCATGAAGCAGAGGGGGCAGCTGAGTGTTCTGTCTGCCTACCGTCTGTCCTTTATCCATCCAGTCATCCATTTATCCATCTGTCCATCTATCTGTCCATCCATCCATCTGTCTATCCATCCATCCTTTCATTCGTACATTGTTTATTCATTCATCCATCCATCTATCCATCCATCCATCCATCCATCTATCTAGTATCCTTTAATCTCCCTTTCTAGGTCTTCTATGCTCTTATAAACTAGGATCTGAAATGACATCAGCCATTCAAGCAAGAAAGAACATGATTCTGGCACTGAATGCCCAGGAAGGGAGTCTTATTCAGTTATCTAAATAGTCTTTCAGTGTTGAGGCCAGATTTCAGCCAGCATATCCAGGCAAGCCTGATGCTAATTCCTGGATATCCCTTATGCATACCTTGTCTACAAGCCTTTGAACAGCAGTGTTTCCACATCAGATGCCATTTTTCTTTTCCTTCCAAGGCATAGTTCCAAACCATCATTTGAAAGCAAAAATCCCAAATTTCTAAAACCAGAATTCTCAAACTTCAAAACTAAGGGAGTCTGCCAGAACCTTGCCATGGCTGAAATTTCTGAGCAGATATGCGCATCCCTGACCCTCCTGGACTGGCTGGACAATGTGCACCCTCAAATCTTTGACATCATTGCTGTCCCCCAGGCCCCCGCGTTTTCTCACATCACTGTTCTGAGGCCAAGAGAAGAGAACTCCTTCCCAGTGAACTGCTCCTCGGGAGAGTCCTTTTCCAGGTCAGAGCTGGGTGGGTCAACTGCGTGCTGTCCTGAATGTGTGGTTAGGTTGCCTGTGTGGCCCCAACTCCCTCATTCTCTATGTTGACCTAACATTTCATCTTTAGTTAGTTTCATATTGTTTCTTTGCAGCTGTGTGTGTCTACCTAAGTTTATGCTCATACCTATTCTTCTCAGTTACGCTTTTAGGAGGAAGATCCTATTCCTTCTTTATCAGCTTTTATGGATGAGCCCAGAGTATAGGGATGAACCTGAGTGTCTCAACACATTGCTGCCTGGTGTCCTCTTCTGCTGAATCTGAAGGCATGCTTGTGGAGCAGCGGTGCCCCCCACCCTCACGCCTACACCCCTGACCCCTCCCTCCAGCTCCAAGCAGAGCCCAGGTGCCTCCCTGGAAGGTCAGATTACCTTCTGGGCTGTATAACGATCTCTGGGTCCACACCACACAGAATGTGGCAGCTGCCAAGGATGGAGGGGCTGATATTACCTATAGGGGTGAAAAGCAGGACCATCGAAGCTTGTGAATCTTTGCTTGTATTTCCTCTGGAAACAGAAGAACAGACTCTTCTCACACATCACAGTGGAAAGAGTCCTTTGTTTCTTGTCATGGTTCCAGAGTCCCTCTGAAGCCATGTGTGAGAAAAGCGCATGACTGTGGTAGACATTGGTGGATGGTTGGTCCCAGCTGGCAGTGAGAGTGGCTCAGGGACCCAGAGTCAGGAAGCCCCAGCAGCAGTCACCTTGGTTTCAGAATTAGCATCCTGACATTCTTGGAGCAGAGAAACAGAGAAACCAGACCAAACCAAGCAGCATCACTGACAACATCAACACACAGAAATAACAAGAACTGTGATCTCAGTAACCCGAGAGCTGCAACTGCTGAAACACACTACAGCCACCGGCTTGTGCCTGGGGCCGTGCAGAAACACATCGGAAGTCAGCCATTGTCCCATAAGAGACTCCACATAACCAACCCTGGAGAAAAAGACTCCTGGATTATGACCCAGGATTTCTGTTTGTACTTTGCTAATTATAAGCCCCAAAGAAAGGAAATGCAGTTTTTCAGGTATGGCCAAGCCACAAGAAATGCAGTGGAAGGAAAAGATAACTGCGAGCGATGTGCCTTCCTGACTTCAGGGTTGCACATCTCACATGCCTACTGACGAGAAGCACCAAAAATAACAGCTCAGACCTGTGTGACACAGAAGACAAAAATCTGAGCGTAAAGTATGTTGGCAAAAACTCGCAAGCGACCCCTGGAGGAAGACGTGGGCAGATGGCCCAGAAATGGAGACCATAGTGGGTCAAGAGGGCATGAAGCATTTCCGAGGAGAAAGGAGAGTGAGTTTTCCCCTTTGTCACCGCTGTTGAGACTGGCTACTCCTGAGAAGGTTCCCTGGGTCCTTTTATCCAGCCAGCCTCCTGCCTGCAAGCAGAGCTGGGAGAGGAAGAGATGCAGATGTCAAAGACCAGGAGGCAGGAGGTGGCACCCCCAGTGAACAGAGGACCCATCCCCCAAAACATAGCTTCTCAAGTCAACAAAGGCTCTCTTGAAGCCACAGTTGGTGGGAGGAGCGTGCCCTTCACCTGCAGCCTCGTTGGTTGTCAGCACTGCTGCTGATGTTCGTTTCATCTCACTCACCTGGGACAGGTTATATGATGTCAGTCCTGGTGGCTGGTGGGACGCACTTTACCTGGGAGACAGGCACAGCGCCAGGTTCAGCCGGAGGGGCCATGGGAAAGCTGGAGGGAGGAGAAAACAAAGCAAAGAGGGGCATGCATTCCACTTAGCTCAGCCAGGAGGGCGGCCTTTAAAGCTCTTGTGTGTTTGCTGTACCGGCTACGTGATGGAGGTGGAGCTCCAGCTTAGGGGAACCTTGATACCCAATTTCTGAATTTCCCAGTCCCTTCCTGTGAGGCTCTCCAACAGGGCTCACAGGACCCTCTGCCTATCGCCAGGTTATTTGGAAAGATGCCATCCATATCTTCCTCCCAGCTTTTGCACTGACCTTTTTCTGTTTTCTGGGTTGGGCCATCCCAGAGGTGACCGGAAACTTGCTCAGTGGCATTTACCTAGCTGAGACCACTGGCAGTGTGACAGAGTCAGGTGATCTAGGGTTTAAAGAAAAAACACTGGCAGGAGAATGGGGAGGGCAGGAAGGCTAGAAGGGAGGCATAGGTGTCCCTTTCCTGTAGTGCTGAGTGATGCTTGAACGCCAGCTGCTTGGCTGGTGAGTATCCATCCAGGGAAGTGACGGGAGACCTGCGGCCCAGTATGGGGCTGTTAGAAAGGCGGAGCCTGGACCTGAAGCTGGCGGGCTCCCAGAGCTGCCTCCTTCACGGAGGCACAGGACAGTCCACAGTTGGTCCTCACGGCCAGCGTGGATGAGCACACCTCTTCATGATATGTCCTCCCTGGAGATTCCTGAAATAGGTTCACAGGAGACAAAGGCAGGGAGGGAGAGGTCAGGCAGTCGTGTCCCTGGAGGAGGTGCAGTCAGTAATCCCTCTCAGCTGTCACCGCTGTTGAGACTGGTTACTTCTCAGTAACCCTGTCTCAGCTCACTGTATGCTGGGCGCTGCATGTGGTCAGACCATGGAGAAACCATCCCTGCCTCCATAGGTGTTATTCTCAAGTGAGGAGACAGACGTCAGCAAAGCACAGCACATCTGGGCTTCAGAGGGGACTGTGTGCACTGGAGGGCTTAGAGGAAACAGAGTCTGGACTGCAGAGGCCAGGAGCTCCACGCTGAAGAGGCATTGTATCAGGCACTTCTAGGATGGCGAGGAGGCGGTTAAGCACGAGGGAGGGCACAGCTTCACCAGGGACAAAACCTCCCAAGACCGGAGCAGCTGAGCACACTCATCTGAAAGGCCGTTGACTCCAGGGCAGAGCACAGGACGCTGGACGGGGGGACAGCTCCCCTTTGTCCTGATTTGCCTGTTCCTGCTGTTTGTCTTTTCATAGTTACCTGGGGTTCCTCCCTACAGATAGGGAAGCAACTTTACCACCTCTTCTGCATGATTGTGTCATAACTGGTAGTAGGAACTCGTGAGTAGGGCTTGATGTGTCAGAGCCAAACCCTGTCTCAGGAGGTGAGAAGCATGTGTTGGCGCCAACTGCTTGGATAACCTTGACCAAGAGAGGCGTCTGATTCTTGGCTAAGCATTTCCCCTCCAGAGTCAGATATATGTCAGTTTGAATCCTAGCTCTGTGACTACACAATCGAAGTCTCAGTCACATCTGTAGAAAAATACAGATAATATCTGTCTTCATTCACCTGCAAATAATGATGATGATGATGATAATGACACTTTTATGCCCAGCACAGTCCTGAGTATTTCAGAGGTATTAACTCATTCAGTGCTTACCGTGGCTCTGTAAGGAAGGGAAAATCATTATTATTCCCATTGTACAGATGAGTAAGCTGAGGCCCTGGGGAGTTATTACACAGTGACCGTGGGTTGGAGCCAGAGTGTGGATCCATGGTCTTTGGATTCTGAATCTGCACACTCAGCTACCATTTTCAGTCTGTTTGGGGTCTGAAATTGCGGGTAATGCTGTGTCCCGAGAGACTGGACGGGGAGGAAGTGAAGCGGCCACAGTGAGCCAAGATCCCCTCTTACCCCTCCCTCAGTATGTCATTTTTTATTTGTGTTAATTTTATTTATTTATGTATTGGTTATGCTGAGTCTTTGTTGCTGCGTGCAGGCTTTTCCTAACGGCAGTGAGAGCCGGGGCTCCTCTTTAGTTGTGTACACGGGGATTCTCATTGCGGTGGATTCTCTTGTGAGCATAAGCTCTAGGGAGCGCAGGCTTCGAGGCTTGTGGGCGTAAGTATTTGCAGCTCCTGGGCTCCAGAGCACAGGCTCAGGAGTTGTGGTGTGCAAACTTAGACGCTTCGTCACATGTGGGATCTTCCCAGACCAAGGATCAAACCCATGTCCCCAGCCCTGGCAGGCAGATTCTTAACCACTGGACCACCAGGGAAGTCCCTGTATCACTCTTCTGTTGGAGGCTGTTATTTATCTGTGATGTTGGCCTCTGGTGTCTCTGGGGTGAGGAGGGAGGGAGCAGAAGGGGAAGGACCGAGTCCCCGGTGGTGGAGGACTGACAGATTGCCAGCAGGACGGGCCAGGTGCTCCCTTCTCCCCGATCATCCTTGAAGGAAGAGTGCGCGCTAAGCCCTGCCACCCTGGACTGTTCCCCCAGCCACCCCATCTACAGTTTCGATCCAGAACACGCGGGGCAAAGCCGTGTAAAAGCTTTCTCAAGTGCTGAGTCCATTTCAGAAATGATTGTCGGGAACTTGGGAATGCGGGCAGCTTATTGCACTGTGATCCCTGCAGATTGGATTCAGTGCTGTGCGAGCTGACAGCGTGATGGGCTGACCCCGCTGGTGGGGTCACCTGCTGATTGCGCCCTGCGGCCCCGCTGCTCCTCTCCCTGGCTGTGGAGAGACTGGAGGCAAGAGGATCAATTAAACTGGTGGAGGAGGTTTCACCTTTAAAAGGCGGGGAAAACAATAAGGCTTTGTATATAGAAGTTGATGTAATTATTAAGAAATAAAAATAAAAATATTGGCACGTTGAGAAAATACCCAACTGGTTTAGAAAAAATGTTTTCTAAATCCTCAACAGACATTTATCCGGAGGAAGAATATTCACTAAGCGAAATTTGCTCTTAATCCTTAATCCACAAGGCTATGATCCCTGATTTCACCAACTAAGAGCTGGCATGAATGCTAATTGGACTCTCTCCCGCCCCCATCTCTTCTGATTTTGGAGGCCAGCATTTTATGTTTGGAAGTCCTGGCTTGCTTTCCCTTGCGGGGGCCTTGTGTTTAAATGACACACCCTACCATTCTCTTGGCCATTTGTAGTGTAAATGGTACTTTATCGGTGAAAATAGGAATCTTGTCAACAGCCCCCAGCTCAACCAGGCTTATCAGGGAACCAGAGAGGGAGAATGAGATTCAGAGAGATGTACCTGGCCTGGTTCATTCCACAAGAGTGATAGATGGTAACACTTCCGGGCAAGACATGGCAGGAAATCTGACAGACAGGAATTAAGGCACCAAGTGGAAAAGTCAATCGCTTATTCACTCCAAGTTTCATAGTTGAAGGAAATGTTATTTGATTTCGAGGCTCCCTCCTTCCCCTCTTTCTGCAAGGCAGGAAGTACAGAAGAATTAATTCTGTCTTCACAATCATTTTCCAGGCTCAGTGAGTCTGTGTTTGTGTGTGTGTGAATTCTCATTTAAACTCGTACTAATGTTTTGCAAATGTGCATTTCTCAACAACCGTAGGTCTTTCAAAGTCTCTTGTAAGTAAAAGGCTGTGATTCCTTTTCTCAGAATGTCTTCTGTCACTTCCAGGATTGACCCAAAGCAAGAGCGAAAATAATAAGAATTAAAAAAATAACAATACTACTTTTCTATATTATTCATCTCATTTGTACACCATTTAATAGTTTCCTATGATACTTGCATTGCATTTGATGGAAATTGCTAGCAGCAATGGTATACCATTGACACAAAGACTTATCAACTAAACACTGGGCATACATGATATAAAATGTTGCTTGCACTGACCCTGGGACCAAGTTGCTGCCAGGTTCCTCGCTTACCAGGGAGAAGCTCAGGCCTGGAGAGCTGATTCATGTCCCCAAGATCCCCCACCAACTAAGGGATAGAAATGAGGTTTGGTCTAAGCCACATTGACACTGGAACCTGACCTCTTAAAAGGCTTGTTCTCCCTGTGTTCAAAGTGAGGATAGGGCCAAAAAATGAAAGACAGACCCAGGCACTAGATTCAGGTCTTGTTAACTCTTACAGCTGCTCTCCTCACCCTGCTGAGGCCAAGGATAAGGATAATCTTGGCGCCGAAACGGGAATTCCTGTAGGGTACCTTCTAGTCACCCTCTTAATGCAAGAGAAAGGGGTTCTGAGATTCTGGGCCAATCTATGCATGGTCCCTTGGGATGTGAGAAGGGAGAGAGGGTTAGTGAGGGCAGAGACTGACCTTCTGAGTGTGAAATACTATGAAACAAAGAAGAAACACTCTCTCTTCCCCAACCCCGACTTTCCAAATAAAATTCCACAACATTAAGCAAATGCTTGCTTCAAAACCTCAGACAGAGCATTCATCGTCTCTGAAGTTGCCCAGGTGCCCCTGAAACGGCAGGCCTGCAGTAACTGTGCGCCCTTTCTTTTCCTCAGACTGATTACTCTGACTGGTGGGTTCCCTTCGTAGCCATGGGCTTCCCCGGTGACTCAGATGGTAAAGTGTCTGCCTTCAATGCAGGAGACCCAGTTTCGATCCCTGGGACACGAGGATCCCCTGGAGAGGGGATAGCTACACACACCAGTGTGCTTGCGTGGAGAAGTCCATGGACAGAGAAGCCTGGAAGGCTATAATGCATGGGGTCCCAAAGAGTTGGACACGACTGAGTGACTAACACCTTCACTTCATTTCCAGTAACAGCTGTCAGCTCCCCCCCAGAGTTACTGCTGTTGTTCAGTGGCTGTGTCCGACTCCTTGTGACCCCGTGAACTGCAGCACTCCAGGCTTCCCTCCTTCACCATCTCCCAGAGTAGTTACACTGATTCATGGACTCTATTTACAGTAGCACCGATAGGGTTACCCAACAAAATTCAACCAAGAAATAAAATTAAAAGTGTGCCTTGGCTTCCGCTATAGAAGGGGCCTGAATTTGATCTATAGCTGCGTACATTCCATAGAAGAGTCAGGATTATCACCTTATAGTTTCGATTTACTTGTTTTTTTTCTTTAAGCAAATCCATCAATTTAGTTACAAAGCCATTGTCTACATTATTGTGGATGAAAGCAACTGATTCCTATTAGGGTCATAGTCATTGAAAATAGTCAAATGATTTTTAAATTAATTTTTATTGGACTATAATTGATTTGGGCTTCCCTGGTGGCTCAGACAGTAAAGAATCCACCTGGAATACAAGAGACCCGGGTTTGATCCCTGGGTCGAGAAGATCCCCTGGAGGAGGGCATGCCAACCCACTCCAGTATTCTTGCCTGGAGAATCCCATGGACACGTAGCCCTAATTCACTGTGTTGGACACTAAGCTGTGTCCAACTCTTTTCAACCCCACGGACTGCAGCACACCAGGCTTCCCTGTCCTTCACCATCTCCCGGAGTTTGCTCAAACTCATGTCCATTGAGTCGGTGATGCCTTCCAACCATCTTGTCCTGGGCATGTCCATCCTATGGACATGTAGCCCTCAAAGAGTTGGATGTGCCTGAGTGATCGTCATTTTTATGTTTCTATAGTTGCTTTGCAGTGCTGTGTTAGTTTATATTGCACAGCAAAGTGAATTGGAAAAGACTGAGGGCAGGGGGAAAAGGGGGCGGCAGAGGACGAGATGATTGGAAGGCATCACCGACTCAATGGACATGAGTCTGAGCAAACTCCGGGAGACGAAGGACAGGGACGCCTGGCGTGCTGCAGTCCACGGCGTGGCAAAGAGTTGGACACAACTTGTGACTGGACCACACCAGCAGAGTGAATTAGCCATACACAACAAATACTGTGGAATGCACTTCCATATAAAACCCTTTCTCTGAAGATCTCAAAGCAACTTTGTGTTTATTATGGCATTTCTACTCAAAATACTCCTTTAAGATAGGAAGGTGATAGTGGTAATCTTCACGTTAGAGAGGAGAAATGGATGGAAGCAGAGTGAGTTTGCCAGTGTGTCTTTATGCTGGCGACTGCATAAAGTGGATCTGCTGCTGCTGCTGAGTCGCGTCAGTTGAGTCCAACTCTGTGCGACTCCATGTCGCAGCCCACCAGGCTCCACCATCCCTGGGCTTTTCCAGGCAAGAGTACTGGCGTGGGGTGCCATTGCCTTCTCCGGTAAGTGGATCAGGGAGGAGGAGGGAGCAGCCAGAGGGGACACCCTAGCTTGGGAGCCACTGGAGACTTAGGGATATGACCAATCTACCTTGAGTGGAGAAAAGGAATCCCTTTAGGGAGTACTGCTGACTTTCCTAAGACTAGTCCAGGTGTTTGTGTAGCTTCTGACAAACTTAGCCAAATAATTCTGTGAGATGAGGGGACTGAGACAGAGGTCGTGGCACATGACCAGCTGCCCTTCCTGCTAGGATGGCACCCAGGACTTTGATGCTGCAAGGGGTGAACAATAGAGGTAGGTAGTCCTGATGAGGACTTCAAAGGGCTTGGGGCAGGGATGGAGGAGGGTGGAAGAGGGTATGGGACAGATGTGGGCAGAGTCTCAGAGCTCTCACAAGCTGTCTTTTAAGGTGCACCGCCCTCGGGGCAGGGGTCGATGCTTTTTCTGGGAACGTGACTGCTGTGGAGATTTAGAGATTCAGATCTCTCCTGGCAGTAACCATGGTTGTCAAGAGTTGAAATCCAAACCAAATGGATGTGGTGTGTGTGTGGGTTTCGTCTGATTCGGTTTGATTTCTGTCCATCCTCTAAAAGGCCCTGCCTGTGTCATTGTGATTGACATATGGGCACCCATATGGGATGGGCACCCAGAGAAAAGAGTGAGGTGCCGCTTCCGACACATTATTCCCTCAGTCTGTCTCCTCCGCATGTGACCATCACCCCTGCTGAGGAGGTAAGGAGACCAGGGCTTTTAGAGATTCAATAACTAACCCAAGGTCAGGTGGCAAATAGTAACTGACTGAAGAGCGTGGACTCAGCTACCATGTCAGGCTTTTGGTCATTAATTTATTTAGAAAGAAATTTAAAATTCCCATCGATTCACTTATAGGTCTCAGAATATGTCTAAAAATAAGTGTCCTTTGGTCAATAACCGGCACGGTGCTGTGGTTAACTCCTTGTGTTCAGCCCTGGCTCCCTTGCTCACTAGCTGCGTGCCCTCGATCAAGTCATTTAACCTCTCTGTGACGCATTAGAACCCTCGTGAAGGTTGAATGAGTGAGTTTTTATAAACCACTTAAGACAGCATTATTTGACATCCTAAAGGTTCAAGAAAAGCTGGCAGGCCAGAGAATGAAGTCAAAAGGGTCCGAGCTCCCTGCCAAGGGGCCGGATGGAGTTAAGTCCTGTTGCAGAGGATTTGATGCCTTAGAGGTAGCATCAGGTCTGGCTGTGTTTCTGACTGTCAGTTTCCATCCCCAGTCTTCTCACCTGAACACCTTTTCTTGGCACTAAATTTGTTTTCGGATAATGAAAGCGGATGTTCTGTTTATGCCCTCACCCGCTCACCTCCAAGTCTCACCTCAAAGACAGCTTCCTTCCTCCAGCCCTGTGTCTAAGCTCAGTGGAGCCCTGTGTCCAGGGCCGAGGCAGACGTGGGGAGAGTGCGCTGCTGGAGAGCCACAGCCTGAGAGGGGTTAACACAGTATCTGGGCCTCCTCCTCCAGTCGTAGGGGCTCCTCAGATAAACAAACGCACAAGTGAAGAGAAACACGTTTATTAGAGTGGAAGAAAACCAGCCTTTTGGCATTGCTGTCGCTGCGGCCTCAGGAACAGCAGCTGCAGCCTGGGACGGCAGTCAGGGGGGTGGGGAAGAGAAAGTCCCAGTGGACCTTCCAAGTGTTACACTTCAGGAGTGGGTATTTCCAAGCAGAGGGGAAGTGTGTGTGTATCAGAGGGAGAGAGAGAGACTTGGAGAGGGAGAGAGAGAGGCCAAAGGAGGTGGCGAGAGAGGAGAAATGCAGGGGGCCAGTGACAGAGGCGCAGCATGGCGGCACAGAAGCGACAAGGCAGTGCCAGGCGAGCGGAAGACCCAGCGGGTTGGGGTTTGAATCCCGTCTCTTTCAGCCAGGAGCTGGGTGTCCTTGACCTTGCTCCTTGCCCCCTCTGAACCTTTGCTTCTTCACCTGCATGATCCTGGCCGTAATCCATCCTTGGCATCTCAGTATCCCTTGCCGTACCTTTAGCGTCTGGCACGGGACCCACAACACAAAAGGTGCTCAGTAAATGCTGGTTCTCTCTGTGGTTCTGCAGTGGATCTTCTAGGAAGGCTACAAGAGCAGGGGGTCTTCCATGCTGAGAGTGCAATGCTTTCCGGAGGGGAGTGGGGCAGGTGAGAGGTGTAGGGCAGCAAGAACTCTTGAGAGCATATTTTTACTTACGAAGTCACTCTTGCAGTGGGTGGAGAAATAGGACATACTCCTCTTTTGTAAATAAAAATGAAACATATTTATTTTTATTCAGTAAGTACAGAGTATGACTAAACTAAACCTTCGTCTCAAACTTTGCCATTTAACAGGGACAGCGGGAAGAAGAGAGAGATGTTAGAACTGAGATGAGCTCAGCTTGGTGCTCTATGATGACCTAGAGGGGTTGGAGGTAGAGGGTGAGGGAGGCCCACCAGGGAGGGAATATATAAATATATATATGTATATATATATGCATGTGGCTGATTCTCTTCATTGTACAGCAGAAACTAGCACAACATTGTAAAGCAACTATACTCCAATTAAATAGAAAAAGAAATGAAATAAGAAAGGGCCCTGGATTGCAATCCTGGGTTCCTATACATCCTCCCATCCCAACCCCAAATAAACAGCTCAGTTTCATAACTTGATGAACTTTCGGTGTAGGATTTCTTTGGCGAAGAAGATTCTACTTCCTAAAGGCAAGTGTGATAGCCATTCATGTACACTGTTTGTTTGGTGTCTGTTCTTTCCCAAGCAAATGTAAGCTCCATGAGGGCAGGATCAACAGTGCCTGCAGAAGGTGAGCTTACACAGATGATGAGCTGATGAACATGCGTAAAGGATGGGACGAGAGGAAGCACAGACAAGGGAGAGAGTCTTCTGAATTTTTGCTTCCTTAAGTGAGTCTAGCCTAGAGTGTTGTTTAGTCACAAAGTCTTGTCCACCTCTTTGCAACCCCATGGCCTAGAGTGAGAACTTCCTAAATTTTAAATGCTAATTAATGTGCCATGGATGAAGAAGGCAGTCACGGTTACTGGAACCATGGACATTAAAATAAGAGCTTCCCTGGTGGCTCAGATGGTAAAGAATTTTCCTGCAGTGTAGGAGACCTGGGTTTGATCCCTGAATCGGGAAGATCCCCTGGAGAAGGGACTAGCAACTCCCTCCAGTATTCTTGCCTGGCGAATCCCATAGATGGAGGAGCCTGGGGCACTGTGGTCCACGGGGTCAGAAAGAGCTGGACAGGACTGAAGCAACTTAACAGGCACAGGTGTTAAAGTGAGCTATTCAAAGTGCCATCCTTCACTGTTGTAAGCTGGGGGAGAAAGAGCTTTTCGCTACTGATAAAGCAGTAAACTTACTAAAGTAGATCAGAAACGTGGAGCGGCACAGAAAATGCTTTGCCCCATCACGTCTTATTGATGAAAACTGTTTATAGAGACTAAAAGCAGGCTTTGACTTCCAGTCCTGGGAGTGGTATATACTATGTCAGATTTCTCTTGTGAAACTATGGCTGCTACCCTTTTTCTTCCATGGGGTCTCGACCTGAGGCTGCAGAAATCCATGCATTGCCTGCTTCATATTGGTGTGATTAATGTTTTCTGATTTTACGTGTCTCCAAATGGTGTTGGTGGTCATAACTGCACACGACTGCTATTTTTATCGGTCTGGAGAGTGAATATTTGTGTTAGAACATCTGCAAAAGCAAACACTTTTGCTCTGTTGAAAAATAATGAAGATCTAAGTGATTTTAGGAATAAACACTTAAATGCAGCTAGATTTTTATCCCTTTTACTGTTAATGCTGCATTGAAGATATTCTCATGCTGCGGCACACTTTTTTTCCTGTTTCTTCTTTTCCTTTGTCTTTCAAAACATATTCATTCTAGCTGCATTTTTCCTCAAGAATCATGATAGACATGCAGTATGTTCATAAGTAAATATACATAAAATAAGCAGGACCAGCTATTTTCTGTCACCCAATATGTCACAGTCATATGAAAGTCCTTCCTGACATCTTTGGTGTCATACTCACTAATGTTTAGCATGCTCATGCTACAGTTATAAAAATCCCTCAAACAGTAGCTGATCAATTATTTTAAGTTCCTTGTGTGGGGAGGCGTTGTGTTTAATTTTCATACCAGCTTGTAACTAATAGAGTATGTGGTTAATGAAGGTATTGAATTAAATTGAATTAGATGGAATCAAATTGAATTGAACAGAAAGAAATTGAATTGTATTGAATTATGAACCAGAGAGTGAAAATACATGACAATCTAATAGCATCTGATAATCACAGAATACTGAATGCATATGCCCAACTTAGGAGACATTTGATAACTCATAAGTGAGAAAATTGCCCTACTCCTATGTTATTGGGTATCCTTGCCAAATGGATATGAATGTCACAAGAGATCCAAGACAATTAAACAGTTCAAGCATCTTCTGTATTTGTGCAGTGGTAGATGGTGGCAGGAGGGTTACAAACCAGCTTTCTTGTTCTGTATGTCACCAGGTAGGAGCTCTGATTTTTCAATAATTAAAAAATTTTTTCCTTTTGTTCAGCAGCAGCTGGCTATGTGCAGGCTCTTAGAATAATGTGATGCGAGTGTGTGTGTGCATCGGATAGGGGGTGTCATTTGCTAGTTTTAATTGGTAGATTCAACATCTTCCACTAACACTGCAGAAGCCACTGGCTGAGATGTTGCCATGGTAAATCAAACCCTGGTGTTTGATTGGTCGTTTTCTGAAGCAGGTACAATCATTTTCATCAACTCCAGGAAAGTTGAGGCCATCTGGGTTTGCCTCACCTGGAAGTAATTTACCACCCCAGGTGCAAAAAAAAAAAAAAAAAAAAAAATTACCCTGAGGTCAGTAACATCAAACCTAGCTCAAGATGTTCCAGCAGGGCATGAAAGAGGAACAGTGTCACATAGTAATTTTTATCTGTTTGTGTTTATATTTTTGAGCTGGGAAAAGTGAGGGGCTAAGCGTGAAAACCAGAGCCAAGAATAGACTTGGCAGATGCTAGCCCACCTCATTCCAAACAGCAGAGCAAAATCCTTCAATCTCATTCCGTAACGACTACTTTAATGGTCCTGTTCTGAATGTCTAATAAATGGGGTTTTTAAGCCAACTTTCATAGGATTCAAGTATCTCATGAATATGACTGAAGAACATGGTGTGATTTGAAGGAGTAAAGAGTGAACTGGATGCACATGCAATGAGGGACATCTTTCAAAAAGGCTTCCCCCTCCAGAAGTGTGGTTTGGACATATGTATATATTTTACATAGCAGCTTAATATTTTAGATTGTCTTGGGGTCACATACAATGTAACCAGCCTTCACCCAAATATAGAGGGTGAGAAGACTGCAGATCATTAGTTCTTTGGAATCCTTAGAAGGATTTATTTAGCTCATGTGACATTGATTTGTTTTGGCTGCACTTGAAATGTGTGGTCTTTGCAAGTCAATAGAAATGAAGTCCTTTATTGAGAAACAAACTTCATGGAGTGAATTACACAAAGCAACTGAAGGCCAAGGCTCTCAGTCTCTTGTGCATTTTGAGAAGGCATGCCAGGGAGAAGGGGTTGGAGGATGGAGGGGGTGATGAGTTGGAGTTGGGGATTGGGGGGGCAGTGACGAGTGGGAGTTGAAAGTCCATTTACAGGGGAGTCATAGGAAGCATGTTTTGGAAGCTGGAGTAATGAAATGTGTGGTCAGTGGGAGCCTAGGAGAAGACGAGACGGAAGGCCACAGGGAACCCCTAATTCTTCCAGGAATGCCATCATCCCGAGGGCTGGGGATGCAAGAGCCCTGCAGAGTCATTTCGTAAGAGGCCTCTTTTTATTAAAGAAGGGGGTGGAGGGTCACAGAGCAGCTGAGGGAAGAACTGATAAGAAGTGACGTGGGTGGATCTAGAATCTGTCATACAGAGTGAAATCAGTCAGAAAAAGAAAAACAGATATCATATATTAATGCATCTATGTGGAATCTAGAGAAACGCTACTGATGAACTATTTTCAGGGCAGGAATAGAGGCACAGGCATAGAGAACAGACTTTGGACACAGTAGGATAGGAGAGGGTGGGACAAATTGGGAGATTGAGGTTGACAGATATACACCACCAGGTGTAAAATAGACAGCTAGTGGGAACCTGCTGCATAGCACAGGGGGCTCAGCGCGGTGCTCTGTGATGACCTAGGGGTGGGATGTTGGGTGGAGGGAGGGAGGCTCTAGAGGGAAGAGATGAGTGTATACATAGAGCTGCTTTGCATTGTACAGCAGGAACTAAAGCACCTATGCCTCAATAAATAAAAAAAAAAGAAATGGTCAAGCAGAATGGACCGCAGTTTCACAGACAGCACCAGCTTCAGGAATCTACCAATTCAGCAGGACCCAATTCGTTCATGGAACCAGGTTTCTCCCCACCCCCTCCATGAACTGATGTTCAGTTATTTCAGAGCCTTCAGACTTCAGTGGCTGGAGATGAGTCCAGCATTGCAAGGAGCCAGGTGGATCTCTGATCATCCATGTTCTCTTTGATCCTCGACTCTGTGTCTTAGAGGGCATAACAGGCGAAGGAGGGAGGTACAGTTCTTCCCTCTGCCTCCTGGGGCTTTGGCTGCAATGGAAACGGAGTGAGACGTGCTCTTAGTGAGTCAGCCTCCACTTGACCTTCTCCACATAAAGGGAACAAACAAAGGGCTTGCCATAAGCCGGCCCCTTTCAGCATCTTCCCCACTTAATCTGCTGGTCCTGTCTCCAGAGTCAGACCCAGTGAGAACCCACTTAGCTTGGCCAAAGAAGCAGTAAGTTTAGGGAACAGGATGTTCTGTCCCGGAGAACTGAGGGCACAGCCCATTTCGCTTTAAAACCTCAAGTGCAGGGGCAATTGGGCAGGGGTGGGAGCGTGTGTTGAGAAGGATGGCAAGGACGAGGAGAGAAAGGGAGAAAAGGAGGGCGGGTAAGAGAGAAGGAGAGTGGGGAGAAAAAGGGAAAGTTTAACGCCAAGAGTCAACCTTTGGGAGCTGCACACTGCTTTTTTTCCTCCTTTTTTGTCTGCACAACTTGTGGGGTCTTAGTTCCCTGAGCAGGGATTGAACCTGGGCCCTCAGCAGTGAAAGCGCCCAGTCCTAACCACTGGACAACCAGGGAATTCCCATTACACACTATTTTAAAGAATCTGATAATGACGATCTTTTTCTCCAGGAAACAAAGCTGTGTGTCTCACATTATGAGTTACATATATAGATATGTATAGATACATATATATGCATATGTAAAATCACAGTTTAGCAAAGTTAGATACATATATATGTATGTATGTGTATGTATGTATGTCTGCCTGTTATATATATATATAAATGTGTCATGCTAAGTTGCTTCAATCGTGTCCAACTCTTTGCAACCCCGTGGACTGTAGCCTGACAGGCTCCTTTGTCCATGGGATTCTCCAGCAAAAGTACTGGAATGGGTTGCCATGCCCTTCTCCAGGGGCTCTTCCAACCCAGGGATCGAACCCGCGTCAATGTCTCCTGCATTGACAGGCAGGTTCTTTACCACTAGCAGCACCTGGTAAGTCCCATATAGACATATATAAAACCACAATGTAGCAAAGTTACATATATATGTGTGTGTGTCTATCTATCTGTCTATCTATATTTTTTTGCTAAGTTGCAGTTAGGTTACGCACGTGTTACCCAAATGGAAACAGGACACAGATATCAACTACAGCCCTGAGTATCTAAATTGTACAATAATGAAAGATGAGCAGAAACTCAGCCAAGACAAGTTCAAGGTGACTCTCAAGGAGTGAGGAGTTAGTGGTGTGGCTCCCACCATGCAGTGCTTTCTTTAAGGGAAAGGATTTGATGATACCAGTTTTGGATGATTTAAGACAAGCTTCACAAAGTCCCAGATACACAGTGCATGAGACAAACCCTGAAAATAGCCAGAGGAGCAGGCAGGGAAGATGAACAGATATTTGCTCTTTGAACCCCATGGTTCCCTTCCATTTCATCTTTCTTTAAGCCAACATGGTTTCTTTTCCTAGGGAAGGCAGTTTAAGTGGCCACCACCTTAGATTATGGGTCAGGGCATCGTATCTCACTATTTCAGATGGATGAACATTTCATAAAAATACTGCATTTCAGTTGTTTTCCAGAACATGACTCATTGCCTGTGTATTTCTGCATTTCTGCTTTGTTGTGAAGTACAGTGTGATATTATGGATTTGCAGCCATCCCCTGCAAGGATATGCCTCTGTGCTGAAATTCTAAGAGCATGTTTGTCTCCACTCTCAAAGGAACAGATTAGGGGCTTGCATGTTGCTGCTGGCCTATCTGTGCCCAGAGTGTATGGCTCTTGGAATGACATATGCAGCTGGCTGTCCACATCATTAGGAATCATGAAAGGCAGGCTTTGTAAACATTGCATACATTCCCAGCCATTGAACACTGTGACATTTCATAATCAGCTCTCTCAGAAGAGATGCCAGGCTCAATGTCCCTTCTGGAGTAGCCTGGTGTAATTCGGCTGCCCCCAACTCTTCACTAGCACGAACATGCCTGCCACATCTTTCTGCTGTTGAGTCGTCACATGTGTGCGGTCACTTGTCTGCCTCCTCAAAAATCGTCTCAAATCAGCAAGCACGCTATTTGGAAATATGCTTCTTGTTCTGTCTTAATCAGGGCTTCATTATCTACCTCCCAGAACTTCTTGCAGCAGGGTCCAGACTAGCTCCCTTCTGACTGATCTTTCCACTACCAGACAGCCATCTGTCTGGAACACAGAAAAGGCTATGCTATTCCATCCTTGAAAGTCTCTCCATGGATCCCAGCTCGTATCATAAAGTCCAAACCCTTGATGTGTCATTCAGGGACTTCACATTCTGCTTTGAACACAGGTTTCTAGCCTCATGGTGGAAGGGGAGCGTCAGCTGTCTAGAGGGGAGTCCTGACTTTCTCTCTTACTTACTGTTACTGAATACTGAGTTAAGTTCAAGGAGCTGTGCAGGTGTGTGGCAAACATTAGCTAATTGTCCTAACAGCCAGGCAAGGCAGATGTCCTTACCTCTGTTGGTTAAACTGAACTCACAAAGGTTCAGTCACTTATCTGTGGACACACAGGCACTCCATTTGGACTCAACTCCATCAGATGCCAGTGCTCTTCCTTTACCCACTGGGCTGTCCTGCCTTTCTTTGTCCCTCTCTCTGTGTTCTTGGGAAGTCTCTTTCTTTTCCCAACATCAAGTTCAGGAATGGGGAGGAGACAGGAAAAAACAACAACAAAAACAGTGGATTTAGATATGTTTATAGTTCTCCCATGTCTCTCATAAAGCGTGATTTGAGGGTCACTACCTGGAGAATTCCAGGGACGGGGGAGCCTGGTGGGCTGCCATCTATGGGGTCACACAGAGTTGGACATGACTGAAGCGACGNACAACAAAAACAGTGGATTTAGATATGTTTATAGTTCTCCCATGTCTCTCATAAAGCGTGATTTGAGGGTCACTACCTGGAGAATTCCAGGGACGGGGGAGCCTGGTGGGCTGCCATCTATGGGGTCACACAGAGTTGGACATGACTGAAGCGACGCAGCAGCAGCAGCAGCAGCAGCAGCAGCAGAGCGTCTCAAAGAGATTGCTTGCTGTAGCATCCTAATTTTAGCTCTTGGCTGGCTGTGGCCCTGCGGTACCTCTTCTCAGAACCACAAATGTCGTGATTCTTCCACGTGGAACGTCACCGTCTTCTCTGCTTCCCTGCCTCCTTTCTCCTGCCCGCTTCACACACCTTGCTCTCTGTGAGTCCTGTTGATGCAAAAACAATCCGAGCTCTTCACACTTCGTTTGCTTTATTGGTGTCTGCATTGTTGCCAGTCCTGGGTTGGAGTTTTATGACTCTCCATCTTGTATGGCTTATGAGCTCTTTCAAGGAAAGTCATATCTTTCTCACCTGCGTGTTAAAATATTAATATTTATTTACTTGGCTTTGCCAGGTCTTCATTATGGCATGTGGGATCTTCCATCTTCGTTGCCGTATGCGGGACTTTAGTTGTGGAATGTGAACTCTTTGTTGAGGCACCTCTGGTCTAGTACCCTGACCAGGGATTGAACCCAGGCCTTCTGCATTGGGGGCGTGGAGCTTAGCCACTGAATCACCAGAGAAGTCCCTTTTGATAGACTGTATTGGTTTCTTGTGGCTGCTGTAACAAATTACCACCATCTTGATGGGCTAGAACAACGCAGATTTATTTTCTCACAGTTCTAGAGCCTAGAAGG
The DNA here is from genome assembly GCA_006410675.1 of Oreotragus oreotragus. Classification (NCBI taxonomy): domain Eukaryota; kingdom Metazoa; phylum Chordata; class Mammalia; order Artiodactyla; family Bovidae; genus Oreotragus; species Oreotragus oreotragus. The sequence continues at coordinate 445,529 of SJYX01000458.1, forward strand.
TCAAAATCAGTTTTACTGGGCTGAAATGCATTGTTAGGGCCACAACCCCTTCAGGGGCCATAAAGGCGAATCTGTTCCTGGTCTCTTCCAGTGTCTAGTGGCTGTTGGGAGTCCTGAACTTGCAATTCATCGCTCCAGCCTTCGAGGCCAGCATCTCTAACCTCTGTGCTCCATCTTCACTTGCCTTCTCTAAGTGTATTCAAGTCTCCCTCTGCCTTCCTCTTGTAAGAATGTTCCCATTTAGGGCCACTGCATAATTCAGGATCATCTGCTCATTAAGATCCTTAACATTTACATATGCAGAGACCTTTCGTTTTCAAATTGTTTCCATATGAACTTATTTTCTCAGGCTCTAGGGCCAGGGCTGTAGATATCTTTGAAAGAGATTTTATAATGTACTAGGGTTTCCTCATTCCTCCGTAGAAATGTATATCATTTCATGTGCACAATGTCTTCACTCTATCCTGAATGCTCCAAATTTCTCAACCAGTTACAGCATCAACTCATGTAAAAGAAATTGCACCTAAATATCATCAGCCCTCAAGGTCCCAACTTTCATCATCTAATCAGGTATGGGTGACAGTCTGGGTACAGTCCTCCTAAGACAAAATGCCACTCCGTCTATGGGCCTGTGAAACTAAAAGGCATGGCACCTGCTTCTAGAATGCAGTGGCAGGGCAGGCAGAGGAGAAGAGCTCTATTAATACTCTTTTTTCTAATGAGAGAAGAATGCAAGGAGTCGTGTCCAACTCTGTGCGACCCCATAGATGGCAGCCCACCAAGCTCCCCCATCCCTGGATTCTCCAGGCAAGAACACTGGAGTGGGTTGCCATTTCCTTCTCCAATGCATGAAAGTGAAAAATGAAAGTGAAGTCGCTCAGTCGTGTCTGACTCTTAGCGACCCCATGGACTGCAGCCCACCAGGCTCCTCCGTCCATGGGATTTTCCAGGCAAGAGTAATGGAGTGGACTTCCACTTTCTCTTGCCTGTAGAATTTGGGGAGCCCAGTGGTTTTCTTTTATTCTCTCACATCTTCACCATTTTCAGCCCAAGCTGGCAATAGTTCTGCTTAAAATTTTCTCAAAGCTTTGTGGGTCTCCTATGAATATCATGGGGATTCATATCATTAGGCAGAGAGGTCTTCAGTGAACTTTTTACGTCCCCCATCTGTCTGTGGCTGCTGCTGATGTGGCCGAATGGTCCCAGCTGGTGTCTTCAGTGCTGATGAAACGCTGTCCACTCTTCTTGTTCTCTTCAGAGCATATTTTCCTGATTTTAGCATCTTTTGCAATTTAGATGAGCTAAAAATTTCCCAGTTCATCCACCTTTAAAAAAAAAAAAGATTTCCCCAATTTATATTTTCCCCATTATGTTTTGCTACCTGCAGGAAACGAAAGGTTGTGTGTCCCACCCTTTGCTTGACACTCTCCTCAGCAGAATTCCCAGTTCATAACTCACAGCTTCAGCTTTCCACTCACTATAGGACACAATTCTGTTATGTTTTCTACCTCTATATTGTGTGGGTCATCTTTCCTCCAGTTTCCAATAACATTTTACTCCCTTGCTTCTGAGACCTCACCAAAAGTGTGTTTACTGTCCACCTTTCTGACAGTAACCTATTTAAGGAAATACAGCCTTTTTCTATCATGCACCTAAGAATTCTTCCAGACTACCCATTAGCCAAGTCCAAAGCCACGTCCACATTTTAAGGTATTCGTTCCGACAGCACCCAACTTCCTGGTGTTAAAATCTGTCTTAGTAAAAGTTCAGAGAAACGGAAGCAGTAGGAACCATGTACTAAGGGTCTTATTGTAGGAACTGACTTACGTGATTGTGGGGCTGGCTAGGCAAGTCCAGGGTCCACAGGGCAGGTTATCAGGGTGGCTGAAGCCTCTAGTAGAGGTTGAAGCTGCTGTTCATGGTGGGACTTCTCCTGTCCAGAGGTCTAATTCTGTCCTTATGGCCTTCTAGCTGATCTGGGTGAGGCCTGTCCCGATTATCTAGGACCATTTACTTGAAGTCAGCTGAGGGTGAATATTAATCAGAGATTAAAATAAAACACTATGTTAGTGGACTATTGTCTTCATACCAGCAAGGAAGTCGTTTGGTGAAAGTCCAAGACCATTAGAGACTCATTAAAATCCAATAGACACCTAGAGACTGTCATACTGATGAAGTAAGTGGGACAGAGAAGGAGAAATGTCCTATGACATCCTTTATATGTGGAATCTAAAAAGAAATGATACAAATGAACCTATTTAAAAAAAACAGAAGCAGACTCACAGACTTAGGGAAGAAACTCAGGGTTACCAAGGGGAAAAGATGAGGGGAAGGGATCGTTAGAGAGTTTGGGATATACGTGCACACTCTGCTGAATATGTTGTAAATGGGTGATCTTCTGTGTAGCACAGGGAACTCTGCTCAGTGTTATGTGGCAGCCTGGATGGGAACAGAATTCGGGGAAGAATGGATACCTTTATATGTATGGCTGAATCCCTTTACTGTGTTGTTAATCAGCTATATCCAAATATAAAAATTAAAAATTTAATAAATACATAAACATCCATTGAAAGTGAAGGTGTTAGTCACTCAGTCATGTCCAGCTCTTTGCAACCCCATGAACTGTAGCCCGCCAGGCTCCTCAATCCATGGGATTCTCCAGGAGTACGTAGCCATTCCCTTCTCCAGGGGATCTTTCTGACCCAAGGATTGAACCTGGGTCTCCTGCATTGGCAGGCGGATTCTTTACAGTCTGAGCCACCACGGTCAAATCTTATGTTAATCACATAAATGTCTATTTCATTTATCCCATTCTAAGTAACCATCCAAAGAATTTTTTTTTAATTCATTTGTTGGAACTCCTTTAAAAAAAATACACCTCACTGAAGTAATAGCTAGATTTTTTTTTCCCAAGTTTTTTGTTGTTGTTGTTGTTGATATTCTTAAATGCTTTTATTAGCATCTGTAAGCCCATTGAGAAGGCCTCAATGAAGCTTCCTAAACTGGTTTTTCCATTAAAAAATCCATTAGATATAGTTATAATGGGAAGTTGGGAGCGATGGAACGGGGAAGCCCACTCAATATTTAGCAGAAGAGAAGGCAATGGCACCCCACTCCAGTACTCTTGCCTGGACAATCCCATGGACAGAGGAGCCTGGGAGGCCGCAGTCCATGGAGTCGCTAAGAGTCGGACACAACTGAGCGACTTCACTTTGACTTTTCACTTTCATGCATTGGAGAAGGAAATGGCAACCCACTCCTATGTTCTTGCCTGGAGAATCCCAAGGATGGGGGAGCCTGGTGGGCTGCCATCTATGGGGTCGCACAGAGTCAGACACAACTGAAGCGACTTAGCAAACTTCTAATAAAGTGAAATTTCCTAGCCTGGGGCTGGTGGAGCCATATAAATTTCAGGACAGCCATGAATTTTCTAGAATTATAAGGGGTGTGTGTGTGTGAGAGAGAGAGAGAGAGAGTGAGAACATACATTTGTCTGCAATCAGAGTCCATAGTCTTCATCAGATTCACAAAAATATTATTTTATCATATGTAATAAACAGTAAAATACTGTCTTATTTATATGGTAGCCAGATTATCTGTCAGTAAAAATAGGTCTCCATTAGAAGTCTGAACTGGTGGATCTGATAAAATCTGTGCTCTTAAACCCTCACCCACCTGGATATTCTACAGCCAAGTCCTGGAGAACTCCCGGGTACTGCTGAAAATGGTTCTTCTGAGGACTGGCTAGGGCAGAATAAGGAGATGCTTATTAGCCCAAAGCTTACCGGGAGATGTTTGCCACTAATAACTGATAACGTCTGGCCTGAGTCAGTGACTGAGGGAGCCAGGTAGCAGTGATCAGCACAGCCGCACAGATGAGCCAAGCGCTGCACCTCCCCCGACTTAGAAAGGGGTTAATGCACACAGATGGCTGCAAACCCCCCAAGCAGTCAGCATCCTGTAAAACAATATTAACATCACTGCCTTTTGAATACCACGTCTTGTAAACCCCAGGATATGACAAGCCTCTTTAGAATCTTCTTTGATTGTGTTACTGAGTCTCCCGTAGGGAAGTAGGGAGGGGTAGGGGGTAGATTCCAGAGGAAACATATAATTAGATATCTCTTAGAACAATAAGGGTCCTCAAACACATATGCAAGAAACTGCTTTGTTGCTCTGGTATTGCTGTTGGTGAGTAATTAGCCAAGTTTGGTGGGGAGTGTGTATAGTTTGGGCAATCCCATTGTTGTGAGCCGTGGGGACAGAATAGTTCCCTTTAGCTACGTTTTCAGGGAAACACTAAATGGAGATGTGAATGGAGAGGAAAGAGCAGGCTTTCTGGAGAGATTCCACTGTGGTAATGTCAGAACTTCCTCTTAGACTCAGATAAATCTTTCTTGTTCTCATCCTTATTTTTAGTTTCACGGAAGACAGCAGGCCTGTTTCTCTGCAAGGATGCTGTGTACGTAGATCTCCTTGTCACTTCCTCAAGAGAGACCCAGGGCTGTCTCTACTGGTTTCTGGTTCTGTTTTTTTTTCTTTCTTTCTTTCTTTCTTTTTTTTTTTTTTACTGTAGCGATTCCCCATCATGACACTGACTGTGTAGATCATGGGGAGGAGGTGTTTTTATGTTAGTGCAGAGAGAAAGAGAGGTTTTCTCCTGGGAACTCTTCTGAGAGAACGCGTTTCTGACAAACACTTTCTGAAAGTTACTCTGTGGCCAGATTCAGAACAGATCCGAAGACGGTTGTCACTGCTGAGAAATGAAGCTGGCTGTATGGTTCTCTGCCTGCGGCCCCTGAGCCTCTCCACTTAGAGACACCCCTGAGATGCTTCCCTGGTCCTGGGGACCACTCAGACTTGCTGTCATAGACATAAGAAAAAAGAGTTTGGCAGTTCCCTAGGGTAAAAGTTTCCAGTGTAAGTGACCTCTGTATTAAAACTAGGGAGCTCAAATGGGAATTTTTGTGTTTATGAAAGGAATCTGTCTAAGGAAAATAAAATATTTTAATTGAAATCAGAGACCTTAGGCATGTGAATTATCTTTCCTGGGTCTCAGTTTATCTATCCAGAAGAATGGGAGCAGAGGTATTTACTTATTCATAGGACAGTTATGAGACTTACTAGTGCTCATTCAATAATATGATATAACCGGCCTGCAAAGTGCATCAGGTTAGTTGTATTAATAGTAAGTTTTCCAGAGTACCTGGCTCCTCCAATAAAAATGACCTTTCAGAAATGCCAAGCTGTGAATACTCTATAAAGGAGGAATGGTTTCACCTGCTCTCCAGAAAAGTGAGGAATATAGGGGCCACTCTTTAAGCAAAGGAAGAGACTCACTGTCTTGACCTGAAATTGTCCTTAAAAACTGCAATCCCAAACTCCTCAGTGCAATTCACCAAGCTAACCACTACAGTCAATTCTGTCTGGAAGTAAGCATAATTAACTCATCTGTCCAGTCGTTTAGGCTCCTGTGTGGTCCAAGGCTGCATTTGGAGGCTGTAGTAAGTCCTGGACTCAGGAGCCCCTGCTCCCATAAAGAGCTTTCCCTTTCTGGAGTCGGTGGTCTTGGGATTCCACTGTTTGTTTTTTGGGCAGCCCTCATCTCTGGCCACAGAGGTGGAGTTTGATGGGTTATCAGTGGACACAGACAACTACTCGCCCATCAGGTTGCCTATTGGAGGTCGCGGTGGGTCTGGAAGGAGTTTCTTTGGGAGCTTTTAGTAAATTGGTGTGATTTGAATGTGTGCTGTCTGGCCACGGTCACAGTGGCAGTTCTAATTGGCTGAGGATGAGCCTTGAAATGTCACAGGAGGATTTATCTCTCAGCACAGACTGTCCCTCAGCTAATTTTGCAATAAAACATGGGATAATGGGTTGTTGGGAAAACAGTGCCGTCTCCGTGGGTTTTTGCTTTGGGAGGAACCTGGTAACTTCTTGGAGCAAAGGAGCACATGAGGACGCAAGCCATGATGGGCTGAGGGATGGTTTTGCTCTGGGAATGAAGGGCCTGGACACTGCGAGCAATTTTGTTGTGTCTTCCCCCTGGTGCAGTCACTGTCCTTGTGGAGACTCATCATACGGGTGGGTGGAGAGATCTGCCTTGGGACTTAGGACCCCTGAAGAAATAAGAGGTTTGACATCTTGGACCTGTTCTATCAGCAGCAAGGATTACTTTTGGACAAGATATTTCATGAAAAATGGACTTCTCATTCACTTTTGGTGGCCCTGGAAAATACATTTTGTTGAGTTGAGATCCCATTGCCTGTTGTCAGGTGCTTGTTGATTTAATGATAACTTTTAGAGCTGGGAGAAGTAGGAAGATGGGTACCATGTTACTTGCACATACAGATTATAAGATACATTTCTAATTCAGAAAACTTAAAATGTGAACATATATTTTGTGAAACAGTATGACAGAAGTAAAGCATTGTTTTTGGTGGCCCAACATCAAACGTTCCACATATATTTGCTCTTAAATCTTTTTCCAGTGGGATTCCCAGCTTGATATGGCAGCTCTTAAGACAATGAAGGACTGGTTGTTTTACACATGTGTACATCTAAATGAGAAGAGAGTTTCTGATGGTTTTGATTTCAAACAAAGCCCCTGTCATCTTTAGACAGCTCTGGATTTCCTGAGCTATTATTAGCCTGCAGAGTATAGATAATTGCAATCCACACAGAAATCTAAAAATAAAGTGTTCATTATCTCTGAAGATTTTTTTTTTAGCACATAGCATTTTTCCAGAAAGGTTTACAAGTGCTTAGATTAAAGGATGACGTTTTGCATAGGCCCCCATCCCCTGGAAGTTTGAAGAAAAAGCAAAACAGCCCAAAGGCAGAAATCAGGAGAGGAGAAAAAGTGCAGAAAAGGTCTTATTAATCTGTCTCAGAATGACTGAGAATTGGGTGAAAATCTACGTCTTCTTATGCAATTGGTAACCTTTATGTTGCTGGCATTTACTTGCACAGAGGTAAATGTTGATAGTGTTGGTAAGTATATAATCAATGACATCTTCTCATCATTTTTTTAAAAGGACACAATAGTATTGATCACCCCATACATTCTATGCTAAGTAGTGGCATTAATCTGACCTAATGAGTATGTGTTTTTGAAACATGGTTGTCCTGCAGCTGTCACCAATTTTCAGCCATGGTCCTGCTTGCTAAATATATCTTTGCTTTATCTACAATCTCTGCTTGATTCTTGTGAGCCAAGGGTCAGCATGCTTTTACTGCAAAGGGCCAAACAGTGACTATGTTAGGCTTTGTGGGCTGTCGTTTCTGATGCAACTGTTCAGCAAAGCTGTTGAAGGGTATGCAGTCACGAAGGCATGGCTGCTCCATGTGCTTAAATTGTGGGCCCTTTGGAGTTTGGACCTATCTGTATCTGATACACAGACTGTATGTGCTAACCACGTTGTGATCTGGGATTGGAGAAAAAGCCGTAATCACCACTGTGACTTGTTGAGGACGCAAGTCCATGGTGGCAAAGCTGGTCAACTTTCCTGCCCTTCTAGAGTCAACATTCTCACTGAGAATAGGGAAACAGAAAAATAAGAAAGTAAGTTAACAAAGTAATTTCACCTCTATGTGAAAAAAAGGAGATTGGATGAAGAATAACTCACACTTGTTGGGTTTTGATTATGAACCCGAGTTTTTGAGAGCCAGGTTATCTTTTCCTAATGAATTTTGTGATTCCCTTTCAGACTCATTTTTTTAATTTGTAAATTAATAGCAATACCTGTCTCATAAGGTCGCACTGAAGGATGAATAAAATTCGGGAAGGGTCTTTTGTGAACCAGTAGCGCCCATTCCATGTTTCTATACCTTATTGTCAATATTGTTTATAATGTCATTTTTATCATTCACATCCTTGTTAACAGTCACATTTACTTAGAAGGGAAGGAACTATAATGAACATAACAAAAGGTAGTCCAGAAGAGGCAGAGTGCACTGCAGTTCTTTGCCTTTTGTATCCACTGAAGAGACTTTCTCTAGGTCACTGGCAAGTTGAAGCTGTTATCTTCTATTCAGCCAACATGAGAGGCCAGTGTTTACTATCCACACTTTTCCCCCTCCTGGAATATCCGTCTTTGTCAGCAGCCAACCCTATGGACTCGTTGATAACATTTGAAAAAGCACAGGAGGAGTTGGTCCAGACGCTCAGCAAAAGACGGTGGGCAAACTTCGGAATTGTCCTTGCTTGTCGACAGCTTTATAAACATCCACCCTTGCTTGTCGGCAGCTTTATAAATATCCACTGACAAATGCAATGAGTGACCAACTGAGATAATTAAGCTTTCTCTTGCTCTGTCCCCTCGGATTCAGAATGACCATCTGAAGTGCGTGCTCCATTTCCTCCTCCTGAAGTCAGATTTCAATGGAAGCTCAGAGTGCTTACAGTATGTGTGACTACAAAATACAAACAGCAAGAAGAAAGCACAGTAGTGGCTATCCATTGCTGAGACTTTCGAAGCCAGGGACTCTGTCAGAAACACTGGATTCAACTTTTTTCCTAAGCTCCCCAATAAACTGCCACAACCTTTGTGTGCAGGAAAATTCTCATTTTACGAAGGAGGAAATGGAGCCTCAGAACCAAAGCATCTTCCCCAAGGTCATCTAGCTGCTGAGCGACAGAAGCAGAATTCAAGCCCGGGTGAGTCTGAACCAAGGCCAGCGCTTTATTTATCCGACAGCAACTTTTAACTTTTAAAAAAAATTGCTTACATCCTCCAATAGGAAAATAAACCATACAAAGTAAAACAAAGAACAGCAACTTAAAAATACATATCTCCCCATTATATGCATGGGTATACGGTGAAAAGTGAGAGCGTTTGTGACTCAGTCGAGTCCAACTCTTTGGGACCTCAGGGACTGTAGCCCGCCAGGCTTCTCTGTCCATGGAATTCTCCAGCCAAGAATACTGGAGTGGGTAGCCATTCCTTTCTGCAGGGAATCTTCCTGACTCAGGGATCAAACCGGGTCTCCCACCTTGCAGGCAGATTCTTTGCCATCTGAGCCACCAGGGAAGCCGTATACATCATATATATGTGCATCATCCCTAATTATGCATATTTATTAACAAGGTAAATCTCTGTATCATTATACTAACGCATATTAAACAAAATTATCAAACATTTAGTAAAAAAGTGAAATGCGAAAAGGTTGCCCTAAGAAATGAATACAAAGGAAAGAGCTTTTCCTCCCTGGATGAGCAGATCCCCACCGGTGTTGAGTAAAGGGTGTAGCTCACTGCACTGGATCACCCGGATAGGCCAGAGAGACACAGCAGGTCAAATAGTGTTTTGTCTCCCGGGTACTCAGGTTTAATCTCTGCATGCAGCCCTGTCTGCATAGCCTTCAACTAGCACAGCGTGGAGAGGCTGGCTCAGGTGACGGGCGGCTGGTGCCCATGGGTGTGGGGCCTTAGCCCTCCACAGACCGATGGCATGTATTGGGGAGCAAAGCAAAGGCTCGCTCTGAGTGACTCTGGCTGCTACCGCCACCCACTCAGCACCGGGTCCTTGGGTGAGTGCTGCCAGGCGACCCAGCAGTGGGCTCCAGCCATTTCAGAAATGAAGTACTTCTTCCTGTGCACAAATATCTGGTTCATCAGCAATTAGCCATCAAGGGAGAAGAAACGAGGGAAACTGGGGATCTGAAATAGTCTCCTAAGAGATGATGGGGAAAAAAAAAAAGCCAGCACTTAAAGTAAGCCAGATAAAAACGGGGAGCTGCCTCATTTGGGCAGGATGTCTCTCACTGTTTTTCTAAATGTTTTTGATTCAGCAAAGGGCCCCAGTGCATTCTGCTGAGGTGCTTTTTTCCTTTAATTTTTAAATGCATTCAGATTTCAAGGGGAATTTAATCCGTATGTTTCTGGTTCTTTTACACTTAACTCATCAAAATGTTGTTCTTTAAGAGCTGTTTGATCTGTGAGGCTTATGAGCCTTTGTTATAAGCCTTTTCGAAACCTCTTTCCCCCTTTTGAATCAGCAAATGGAACTGTGCCAATTCTGAATGAGATTTGAGTAAAGAGAAGTCCAACTTTAGGATTAAATGCAGAACCTCATGGGGATCCGAGTGAACTCTGCAGAGACGCCCAGGTGGCCCTGGCATGGAGGGGGTACCACCAGCATCCTGGGTGTCCTCTGCACGGGGTGCAGGCTTGTTCAGAGCCAAGAGACGGGGCTGCAGAGGGTGTGCATTTGAGAACCAGAGGCCTTAGAAGTAGGCCTGAGAAACCACCTACTCCATCCCTCCATCCGGTGGCATCTGTGACACATAATAATGAAAATGACATTATCAGTAACAAAGGAGCTGATACTCCGGAGCACCAGCTCAGTGGCCAGCTGTTCCTTTATCCTCATCAAACTCTGAGGGAGGCTTGCAGTTTGTAAAATTGAATAGCTAGAGCTTAGGATTTAGAATCAACTGACCTGGTTTTGGACATCATTGCACGGTACAGTGCAGAACATCCGGAACCTTCTTTAATGCTCCCCAAACCGTGCTTCTGTTGCTCTTGTTCCCGTCGTCATGACTGTGGCAATGCTGCTGAGGATGCTGTCACACTCCACTGTTTCATAGGGCAGCCACCGTACCCATTGCTAGAAAGTCGTCTGGCCCCTTTTTGGTTTGTATTTGTTTTTTCTGTGTCAAAATCTCCTATCTCACAAAGTTGACCCATTCATTCTATAGTAGGCGCCAGCTAGCTCCTCTTCCGCGTTGCAGGCTTCTCACACTTGAAGACACTTGTACCCCAGAACTGCTCTTTTCCAGGGTGAATGAGCCATATTTGATCTTCAGGTGTAGAAAGGGCCCTGTTTCCTGACCTCCGTCCACCTGCCCCCTTGTCGCTGTGTCCTGATGCCCTAGAAAACACTGTTGAGGTCTGGCCAGGGTGAAGCACAGTGGAAGCCTGCCTGCTTTGAGTTTGTATTTTATGCTCTAATTAATACAGTTGTTGCATCTTTAGCTTGTGGCATTCACATTGCACATTTTTGTTGATTTAGGGTTAATGCCAGTAATATAGGCTTCCTGGGCTCAGTGGTAAAGAATCTGGTGCCAGTGCAGGAGACTCAATAGACGTGGGTTCCATTTCTGGCTCAGGAAGATCCTCTGGGGGAGAGCATGGCAGCCCACTCCGTGCCTAGGAAAATTCCATGGGCAGAGGAGCCTGGAGGGGTACCTACGGTCCATGAAGTCACAAAGAATCAGAAACTAAGCACGCACGTGCACGCCAAAAACATAAGTTTTTTTTTTTTTTTTTCATGAATTGTTTAAGGCAGTGCTCCATCTCTTGTACTTCTGCAGTTGATCTTTTGTTTCAAAATATGGTGTTTTCTCATAGGCCCGGTTGAATTCATAAAAATGAATAGGGATTTAATGGGGGAAATGCACATTGTACTGAGCATTTAGATGTTAAGAGGGGACGTGATCAAACAGGAAGGGTTCCATGGATTCCTCTTCGTACATGAAGTGAATTCATGGCTCTCAGATTCCAAGCCTTTAAAGCCTCATTCTGGAGTCACTGTGAAGCTCAGGTGAGTTTTATCATGAAAGAATGCTGCAAAATCAATTGCCCTTGGCCCTCCCATTGGGTAGGCAACTGAGAGTGAGCTTACAGCCTGTGTAGGACATCTTTTAATTTGCCAAGTGACTAAATGTGCAGTCACTGCAGCAGGCGTCCGCCAGCTGTGCCCACATGGCCCACTCAGCTGGACTACATTTCAGAGAACAGACCGGGCTCATCCACCTTATCGTGACACTAAAATCCCATTCCCAAAAAAAAAAAATAAAATCCCATTCCACAAAGATCATCATTGGGTTTGAACATTCGCCTGACATCTCCAGCAGCCGAAGGGAGGCAGCTTCACTTAACAAAGGCAGTATTTATCCTTCAGTCCAACAGGCAATGTCTGGGGAACACCTTGCCCACTGTTGGGCACCATGAAAAGTGGCCAGTCCCAGGAGCTGGCCGCCGGTCCTGCTGGTGAGGCCAGCCATCTGGCCGCTTACCTTTCTGTATTCTCGTGGGTGCCAGTAAGCCCTTTAAGCTTCCCTGACCTATTCTGCTGTGAGCTGGGAAGCCCCTGCAGGTCCTTACATAACGTGAGAGCTTTTCAAATGCATCTCCATGGAGATGTCTTCTCTTGCTAACAGGCCTTGGTTTGTATTTTAATCCCAGAAACCTGTGAAATGTTATTGTTGTATATGATGTTCCTGAGAGGCTGCTTGGAGATCAGATATCGGGTAGATTAGGACAAGAGAATTTATCGAGAAGCAGCGCCTGACTTCCTAATATGCACCCAGCCTGGGGCTGGCCCCAGAAAACCACATGTGACTTAAGGCAAGGACCCATCCCCTTCCAGTCCTAATGGCCCTTTAATGTGATAGAGACACAAGTGCTCAGGAATTTGGTACAGGCTCTAATTTCTGTGGTCACTGGAGTGAGAAAGGACACTATCAGCCAGAAAGCAGGACCAGGGCTGGGCTTTCAGACTGGTAGGACTGAGAGTGGTGCAAGGGATGGTAAGGTCTGGGAATGAGGGTGCACTGTTGAGAAATACTGTACATGGAAGCCAAATGGACAGACTACAGGCACACAGATACATCACAGAAAATACAGGTCAGAGGTATTTCATCCTCCTTTCATTTCCTAACACCCAGACGCTATGAGACCACTGTTGCCAACGGTGATGGACCCTAGCATCTTTTTACTGAGACTTTCTTCACTGCCCAACAGGGTGGACACTCTCCCCTTTCAGATCCAGAGTAGCTCTCTCCATTTACTGACACTTGGCTGAAATCACATGTGGAAAAACCAGAGAGAGAGTGCAGGCAATAGCCCAGCGGCTGGCACTCGGCAGGTGAAAAGCACCCATATTGTGTGTAATTCCTAGAGCCATTGCTACGTGCTAAGCACTCCCCCAAGCGCCACGTGTATGTGCTCATGCTTTCCTCTGATCCTTAGGGGGACCCCTGAGGGTAGGGACCGTTATCATCCTCGTTTACAGACAAACAGAACAAGGTAGTGAGAGACTGAGGGCAGAAACGGAAGGAAGCTGTGAGCCACACATCCTGAATAAGATCAGTCTTGGAACAATGGTGTGTATGTAATGAAGCCGTCACATCTGCAGCCAACCGTTTGCAAGTAATCTTCTCATGTGAGATCTTCTTTGTCCTTCGCAACTTTTCTGGGAAATGGAGAGTGTCACGGTCCTAAGAAGCCAGACTGCTCAGTCGCTCAGTTGTGTCCTGCTCTTTGTGGCTCCATGGACTGTAGCCGGCCTGGCTCCCCTGTCCATGGAATTCTCCAGGCAAGAATACTGGAGTGGGTTGCCATTTCCTTCCCCAGAGAAGCCGGGGGATATGCACGCATGCATCCTTTCTTTTTTGAAGTCTGTGACTCTGTTCCTATTTTGTAAACAAGTTCATTTGTGTTCCATATGTAAGTGGTAGCATATGATACTTGTTTTTCTCTAACTTCACTTCGTTATAATCACTTGGTCCATCCGCATTCCTGCAAATGGAATTATTTCATTTTATGGCTGAATAGTATTCCATTGTATAAAGGTGCCAGATCTTCTTTATCCATTCCTCTGTCGATGGACATTTACATTGCTTCCATGGCTTGACTCTTGACTACAGTGAAGACTAGGGTGCATGAATCTATTGTAACTGAATCTGTTTGCTGTGTAGCTGAAACTAACCCAACACTGTAAATCACCTCTACTCCAGTATGAGATAAAATATTAAAAAATAAAGAAAGAAAATGTATGAAAGCAAAAAAGAAGCCGAGGTAAAGAGACAGATTCCCCCAAGGGCTGTAGTCTTCCTGGTTTGGCGAAGACTCAGCAGACATTGCCCATTCAGTGTTTTTACCTTCCCATCTCGTGTGCACTTCACGTGCCTTCCTTGGTAGCTTTCCATCCATGCATCTCCTCCGACCTCTGCCATCATGCCCGGTTTGCCCAGTTCTCCAGCTCAACCAGGTGATCAGATGGCCTGTGCCCTGGCCGCACCTCCTGCCCCTCCCCAGCCTGCTCACCTGGTTCTTCCTCCTCCTCCACGCCACTGAGACCGAAGATTCACTGACCACTCTCCTTTCCTGAGTCTCTCAGCATCATCCTTTCCCTGCTCCCTCTGTATCTGGCAGAGGTGAGTGGTCCGAGGATTCACTGACCACTCTCCTTTCCTGAGTCTCTCAGCATCATCCTTTCCCTGCTCCCTTCTGTATCTGGCAGAGCTGAGTGGCCCGTGGTTTCATCTTCCATTGCCAATATCCTCAGCATTCTTAATCCATGGTCCTTGCCTCAGACTCTCATGGCAAAATTGAATTCTGGGGGTGGCGGGGGGTGGGACGTACATCAGAAGAGGTCACTGTGGGTGCTGCTGGAGAAAAGCCTAAAATTATCTGTAGTGGTAGCTCTATAATGACATTATCTCTGATCTTCCTGACATCTCTGATCTAGACCGCCAGACAGACAGACAAGCAAAAACTGCCGAAAACCCTGGCAATTCTGAGTCTCCCTGTTTTGTCTGCTTTCTCATCTAAACAGCGGCCAGTTCCAGTCTTCTCTGTAACATTTAACCCCGTCAAGCCTACGTTTGTCTCTTATTCACAGAGGATTATCTTTCCTCTAACTTGGCTTTTCTGCCTTTGGCAAATTTTTTTTAGCTTCAAATCATTTTTTTTTCAGGGAGGTTCTTCCTCATACTCATCCCTTCCTGGTTTACTTATCCTTCTGATTGTAACACCACATGTTTCATTGTTTGTTTAGATTTGCTATTATCTCGAAATTTAAAGAGCTCTAATGACATGAGTTGTATCTTCTGTGAGTACATGTTCTGCTGCTGCTGCTCGCTTCAGTCAAATCTGACTCTGTGCTACCCCATAGACGGCAGCCCACCAGGCTCCCCGTCCCTAGGATTCTCCAGGCAAGAACACTGGAGTGGGGTGCCATTTCCTTCTCCAATGCATGAAAGAGAAAAGTGAAAATGAAGTCCCTCAGTCGTGTCCGACTCTTAGCAGCCCCACCAGGCCCTCCGTCCCTGGGATTCTCCAGCAAGAGGACTGGAGTGGGTGCCATTGCCTTCCCCGGAGTACATGTTCTAGTAGGTGTCCAATCAATGTTGAAATGGATGAATGAATGGAGGAATGAGTGAAGGAAAGATACACTGCCAGCATATAGGAGCTTTCTTAACCCCTTGCGCTGGAGCTCTGAGTCCTCCTTTCACACCATCTTCTGTCCTCCTTAAGGGAAAAACTGTCCTCTCCCATCCAAAGCTCCATCTCCCCAGTAATGCTGGGGCCCCATTTACCCCTACCCTCTCGGCCACTTTGTTTTATCCTCCTTCTTCTCTGATGCCTTTAACATTTTACTTATTGTTTCTCCTCAGCAGTTGGATGTGATCAAATCTATCACTTATTTGAAATAAAGCCCCTTCCTTGATTTTCCTTCTCCAGCTTGTATCACCTCCTCCTGGCTTTGTTTGCCCTGATGCTCCTCCTGGACACACTTGGTCCTCACTGCCTGACCTCTGCTGCCACCACTTCCCTGACACTGGGGTCTTTGTGGCTTGACTTCCTGTGACGATCGTGGAAATATTGCTATCCCCCTGGGGCTCATTGGTGAGCCCAGGCTCCAGGGCCATCTGTGTGCTGGTGACTCACTGGCCAGTAGGTTCAGCCTGGCCTCCCCTGACCCTCCTTCCCTGTCCTGTCGAGACCACAGACACCTCACACTCAGCAAGTGTACACTCATTCCATTTGCTTTCTCCCAAACTGGCTTCTCACACTGCGATCGCTCACCCTGAGGACCAAGTCAGAAACCTTGGTGGCATCCCAGTTCCTCTGTCTCTTTTCCCAAATGTCCATCAACCCTGACCCTGTCTCTCCATTCCCATCACCATTCGGCTGGTTCAGGTGACCCTGACCTCCCTTCAGGACCACTGTCCCTAACTGCCCTCCTCACCTTTGGCTGAAACTGATCCGCTTCAGTCCTTCTGCCGCAGCCAGAGACGGCCTTGGGAACTGAATGTGGATTCTGTCTTGTCACGGTTTAGCACTTCTCATTGGATTTCTCCTTTCGGGATGAAGGCCCGCCTCCTTGATGGGGCTTCCAGGGTCCTAAGTCTTTCACCATCTGACATCTTCTTGTCTCTCATCTCCACCTCACACCTTTATCACCTGCTCCTCTTAGCGTACTCCCCACATCCCTCATTCTATTCTGGCCACACTCTGACCTGATTGTGGCTTCCTCCCAGGCCTGCTCCTGCATCTGGACCTTGGTGGTGCTGATCTTTCTGGCTGGACACCGGTCAGAAGGTCTGTCATAGTTACACGTGCTTGCCGACTCCATGTGTTACATGGGGCATCAGAAGAACACACAATTTGGAACCAGAGACCTGGCTTACCCGTGTATGGCTCCATCTGTCCACCCACCCAGCCAACAGATGCTGGGTCAGCTCCCTCCTCCCCGCTTCCAAACACACTTGACCTGGCTGCTTCCTACTTGTCTTCAGGCTGCACCTTAGCCCTCAGCTACTCCAGAGAACCTGAACACACACACACACACAAACACACACACACACATGCATGGGCACACTCTTCTGTCTTTTTAGGAATTGCGTTGTACTCTGAACTTTGCCCATCGCAGCAGCGCCTGTCAGTCAACCAACCTGAGTTGAATGGCTCTGCTGTGTCAGGCCCCGTGCTGGGTGCTGGCCACACTGCGCATTGCGTGTTTCCTGCCGTCTGTGTCTGCATGGGACCTGTGCTGCCTGAGGGCTGTGGCAGGGAGCATCCCATAGCTGTACTGTGCCAGGGATGAGCCCTGCTCGTGGATTACGGAAGATTACTAAATAATTTTCATTGGCTGCTGGCTGGCTGGTGAGAAAGACAAAAAGTAAGCTGGCAAACCCCTTCTCTGATTCTACATCCTGTGTTTTCCAACTACCCTGGGCTTTCTATAGCTTCAGGAAGTGTTCCTAAGATAGTCCTCCTGGTTCCTAAGACAGTCCTCCTGGTTTCCCTTGGGGGGCCCTAGCCAGTCTCAGGGGCCCAGGCCTTCTCATCCCTGCCTCTCTGGTGTCTCCACCTCATTTGTCCCAGTGAGAGTCTCAGCCCTTCATGATCATAGCCCTTTTCTTTAGGAAGGCTCAGAAAGCAATTTGGAGGGCCATACAGTGAGGGGGATGCACCAGGATTGAATTATTTGGCTAGAATTTAGAATCCGTGGAGGACAGTGGACTCCAGGTGTGGATAAAGAGAGGTCCCTTTCAGCAGAAGCGCAGCACGCTTTTCCTCCTCTTTTATTGTCATGATTATTATTATTTTTGTGGTTCCCATGGAAACAACTAGAGTGAGAGAACAAAAAAGTCAGGGAGGTTAGAGTGATGAGACGGCCCCCATATGCTTGAGAAGACTGTGAACGTGTGTGCGTGTGTGGTGTGTGTACACGTCTGTGTGCACCGCACTCACTTTGTTCCCCAGCACA
Source organism: Oreotragus oreotragus (assembly GCA_006410675.1). NCBI lineage: Eukaryota > Metazoa > Chordata > Mammalia > Artiodactyla > Bovidae > Oreotragus > Oreotragus oreotragus. The sequence goes on from SJYX01000458.1 coordinate 463,033, forward strand.
CTGCTGGGTTGGGGGAAATGGTGCTGTTTATTCACAGCGTTTGTTACAATTGGGCTCAACCAGGAGACAACTATCAGCTTTCAGCAGTTAGGGAGCCTTGTAATGACAGCTCCCCCATCTGATTAATAGCGGAGGGAGGCGGGCAGAGATGGAGACATTCAGAACGAGAGCTAGAAATGTAGGAGAAGAAGATGTGGCTCAGGGATGGAGTCACAGATCGGGATCCTGTCCCTTCTTGTTTCCTTTGGTGTGTGTGTGTGGGGGGGGCGGTGGGGGGGTCTCTAGATGCCTCCTGTGTGGTTTCAGTGGGACATGGGGAGAACAGTGGCTGGCAGCCCCGTCCTGGGGTCTTTCATCCACAGTCTGCTTGCTGCCTTTCTGATCTGTACCTGACTCAGGGGTTGGAAAAGGAGCCAGTGAGGACCCCTTGTTCAGTGGCCAAGCTGATCACTAACATCTTGAGCCCCCAGGAGAGGTCACAAGAATCTTTCCAAAGCATCCTTCCTGTGGACCTGGAGGGACTGGCCCCCCAGGACTGGACACCCCCTCAGTCTCATTCCTGGCCTTAATGATCAGGAGGCCCTAGGATCTACGTGGAGTCCCAGCCGCAAAAGACATCGAAACAGACCTGCAATCCCTGGACTGAGAGCGATTCATGCAGCTGGCACTGGAGTGGAGAAGACAAGGATGCGAACCAGAGGAGGCCTGCCCGTAAGACAGCGACCTGCCCACCGTGGGCGGCCCTCCTCTCCAGCCCTGCGCTCCATGTCTGGAGAATCCAGGGCTGCTTATCAAGCCCTCCCTGCACTGGCTGTGGCCAGGTGTGTGCTCCTCACTCATGAGGTTACCTCTGCTGCTTCCAACCTCCCACCACTGTTATTTCCTCGCAGGACGGTCTTGGAGAAAACATGCTAACAACACATGAAGCTCATCATCCCAGGCCCCTGTGCTCAGAGCACTGGCACCCCACCCTGGCCCCAGCAACCGGCAGCACTCACCTTTGGACTTGAGAACTAAAATATTGCTACCGTGTCAGTTAACAAAGGAGCTTGGAGCCATCAAGCCAGTTACAGCTGCCAGAACGGTGAGCCCTGATGAAACTCAGGATGAGAAAACACAGGATGCTGGTCCCAGACAACAGCGGTGGATATTACAGGAATGATTTCAGTGAGCCCAGACTCTTGCATCTTCCCGTACACAGACAAGTGCTAAATTCCTTAACCTGAGATACTGTGTTGCTGTTATTTTGTAGCTAAGTCATGTCTGACTCTTTCTGCGACTCTGTGGACTGTAGCCTGCCCAGGCACCTCTGTCCATGGGATTTCCCAGGCAAGAATACTGGAGTGGGTTGCCATGCCTGAGATATTTGATTTTCTTTTATTAACAGTCACCTTCTGACATTCCGACTACCTGGTCTTTTGTTGCAAACTCCTGTATATATCTTGGCCCCCTCACCTCTCCCCTTCAGAACAGTCTTCTCAGCATCATCTGAAATGCTTTGTCTCGCACTTGGAGTCCTCAGAAAGTCCACCGAGTAAAAACTAACTCTCAACTTTTAGGTTGTGCCTTTTTTTCAGTCAACACACTGTGCGTGCATGCTAAGTCGATTCATTCGTGTCTCACCCTTTGGGACCCCATGGACTATAGCCCACCAGGCTCTTCTGTCCGTGGGGATTCTCCAGGGAAGAATACTGGAGTGGGTTGCCATATCCTCCAGGGGATCTTCCCAATCCAGGGATCGAACCTGCGTTTCTTATGTCTCCTGCATTTATAGGTGGGCTCTTTACCATCTGTGCCACCTGACTGTACCTAAGCGGAAAGACTCTTCCTCTGCATTTGCCAATGGCATCTCTGAGTTTCTAGTCACAGCCTTTCTCCTCCCTAACTAGGAGATTGTCTCTCTGTGCAGTGCAGGAAGTGGGAGTCATCTTCCAACCCACCCCACTGCCCTAGCAGCCCCTTGAACTTGCCACAGTGCCAGATGGACTGAGTGCATCCAAGCCTGAGTGACAGGTCCCATCTCATGCATTCCTCTTCCTTCTTCATGGGTTCTTGGCACCCATACCTTTAAGGTTAATTTTTCCCCGCCCTGAATGATATTTTTTTTTTCTTTCTGACCAGTGGCCTTTGATAGCAAGGAGCAACTCAGTTGCATATTACCAGAGGAACAGTGTGTGTTGTAATTGGCCAGGGATCGGTCTTGAAATGTCAAGGAAAGATTTATTTCCTCATGCACCCTCTCGAGGTGCTAATTTTGCTGTAGGCTGCTGGATAATGGTTCCCACTCACAATGGCCTGAGTTCCTAATCAGAATACCGGGCTGTAATTGGGTTGAAGGGATTTTAAATCATTAAAGTTGCATTTAGAAAGGGGAATAGAAATAGAACCCCAAGATTGAATGACTCACTTAGTATTTAATGAGGGAGTCATGGAGTATTACTTATAATATTCTCTTAATGACCTTACAAGCAATGTAACTCCTCCCGCCCTCCAGGGTCTGTTCACAAGGCACTGTTCTACAGCCTCTGATCCAGCACTCTGGAGCAATTAATTACTGACCCATCAAAGAACAATCAGGCCCTGCTCTGCCAGCAGAAGCGCTGATTTCTGTCCCCACCGTCTCCTCATTCTGCATCATCCTGCCGTCCCTGTGGTGGGGCTGCCAGAAGAGCAGTGGATGTTTCCCAAGCCATAAGTCATCAGGCAGTTTTTGGAAAGCCTGGCTTACTGTGAGACTGAGAAGGTGTCAGGGAGTTCCACACGGTGGGTCTACAAGGAGAGGGTGATAGGAGAGGGGGATCAGGGGCTCTGGGGGTTCACAGACTTCAGGTTTCTGAGAATACTCTCTCCGTGCTTCCAGCTGGACTGGCCTGTGCTGGGTTATCTAATGTCAATCACTGGTTTAGTGCTTTAATAGCTGGGTTTCCATGTTATTACTAGCCATCAGAATCAGGTCAACCCTGAATATTTATTGGAAGGACAAATGCTGAAGCTGAAGCTCCCATACTTTGGTCACCTGATGTGAAGAGCCAACTCATTGGAAAAGACCCTAATGCTGGGAAAGATTGAAGGCAAAAAGAGAAGAGGGCAGCAGAGGGTGAGATGGCTAGATAGCATCACCGACTCTATGAACATGATCTGAGCAAACTCTGGGAGATAGTGAGGGACAAGGAGGCCTGGCGTAGTGCAGTCCATGGGCTTGCAAAGAGTGGGCATGACTGAGAGACTGGAAACAGTAATAACTGGAAGCAGGAAGCAGGTCGCATAGAGGAAGGAAACAGACTCCGGAGTCCTGTAGATTCGGCCCTGCCTCTTAGGAGACCTGCGGCTCTGGCATGCGACTAAGGGTCTGGCACAAGGCAGGCACTGGACAAGTGGTCACTTCTCTCAATATGATTGTGAGCAGGGGTTGCCCTCCCCTGGCCCCTGCCAAGTAAATCTGTTTCAGGTCGTGTGTAGTTCCAGCATCTATGTTGGCTTTTGTCTCTAGGTAGACTTGTAAGCCCCCATACCCATCAATAGCATCCCTCAGCACTGAGTTGCAGAGAGGCTGCTTGGGGCATGTGAACCTCTTTCTCTGGTGAATGCAGAGAGGCCTAGACTCCAGAGGGAGCACACGAGTGTTGCACGTATGTGGGCCCTGTCATTGCCTCTGGGGACGGTGGCCATGTAGGACCCCTCCTACTGGGACACACAGTTTGGAATCATGATCCTTGCAGAGTGAGCTGAGCTGCCCTGGAGTCAGAAGGTCCAGAGTCGGCTGCCCATGGCCACCGGGTCCCTCTTGGCCAGGATCTCTGAAATGCCTGTTCTGTGCACAATTGACCCGGTGTCCCTTGGCAGGAACGGATTCAGTGGTGCCATGTGCCCATTCTGACTTAGGCCCCTTGGGGAGGTGACTTCGTTTTTTCTAGGACTAAATAGTAGGTCTGAGCTGATTTCAGCTTCAGTTGTAATTCCTGTTGTCTGGCCTGCAGTGGAGACACACAGATGAGCGAGTTGCACTTACACAGCTGCCTGTATCAGGTCCATCGGAAAGACTCTGAGAAGGGAGTACAGCTTCCTAAACCCCAGGGAGAAGAGTGAGGCCGTGGGTAGCACGGGTGTTTTTTTTAGGTGATGGAGTTGCACTGCACTTGGGTGGCTGTGCAGCGGACCGTCCTCCATGAAAGGGCAGGAAGGAGAGAGAGTGATATCTGTGGAGTGCCTCCTCTTGGGCAGGCAGCAGACTGGTCATCGCATGGAGAGGAACTGCTTGATGAGGCCTTTGGGTGGTTTTTTGTGGTTTAGTCCCTCAGTTGTGTCTGACTCTTTGTAACCTCGTGAACTGGACCCACCAGGCTGCTCTGTCCATGGGATTTCCCAGCAAGAACACTGGAGTGGGCTGCCATTTCCGTCTCCAGGGCATCTTCTCAACCCAGGGATCAAACCCTCATCTCTTGCATCGCAGGTGGGTTCTTTATCACTGAGCCCCTTGGGTCAGGTCATACCCAGCTGCACAGACTTGGCGAGTTTCCTCTACCTGTTTTGCTTTTGCCCAGTGGATGCAAATTGTGGCAAATGTTTCGTTATAATATTTGTTATCATTAACATCCATTGAGCTTACCAGAAGGAAATGCACTATGATTCAGAAAGTTAAAACAACTGGGATGTTCTTTAATTATGAGGTGTTGACTGATTTCAGTGTAGTCCCTGTGAAAGCATCAGTGGTTAGAGGGATGATTTACCAAAAGTGAAAATGATCACGCACACTTCTTACAAATCAAAGCCAAAACAGTGTGACATTGTGTGTGAAAGAACACACTCTCCTTTGTCCAGTTAGCCCCTTCCACCCCAAACTGTGACATTTATGATAAATCTAATAATGTCTTACATGCAAAAAGTTGTAAAGAGTCCTACAGAGACTCCTTTGTGCAAAGATTCTTGGTCATTGCCGCCATCTCTATTAAGTCATCAGTTCAGAAACTTCCAGTGTCTGTGCTTATCGTTGAAGAGGGCCACCTCTGTGCATTCTGAACCAGATGGTTAGAGTATTTCCGTGTGGGCTGCATTGGTCACCAGATGCTGGAATGATGGGGACAGAACCTCCAGACCACACGCCCCAGCTACTGGGAGGCTGCTCTTTCTGACTCTAATGCCATTGCTTTCCTTTGGATTTTTGATCTTCCATTTTTGTTTCAGTCAAGGCTGGCTGCCAGACCAGAGGGCCCCTTCTAAGAGTAGAAAAACCTGCCCTCATGGATAAACATGGCCCCCCAAAGGTAAGCCTAGGCCATCTTTGTGCAAGTTAGATCAGGAGGTGTGGCCCCGACCCAGGCGTGTTGCTGGTTTCTAGCCCCTGGAGGCCCTTGGCCTGGCTCCCTTGTGCGGTGAGCAACCATGCAGCACGTACAGGGCTGCCCTGCTGTCCCACAACCTGACTGTCGTGATCATGACCAGAGCAGCGTCCGAGGGGCCTGCTCAGTATTTAGGTGAACTTCACAACGTTCAGTCGGGAATCATAGTTTTGTCTTCTGTATAGAAGCAGCAAATCCCCTGAAGCTGGTCAGGCCCCCCAGCTGTTTACCACCTGCAGAAGCTGCTGCTTATCTCCATGGAACCACCTGCCTTTCAGAGATCATGTCTTAATTAACTTGGGGCTGTCGAAACTGAAATCGTAGTAATGTCATAAGATCATATTGTCAGTGAAAGACAAAGGGGCAGGAACTCTGCTGACAGGGAGTGGTGCTGGGCACTCTCTCCTGAGCTGGGCGCTGGCTGCGGGCTACTCAGTGGCGGCTGGCCGAGATTCAGAACATTTTATTTCACTTGGAAGGAGTCTTAATGCTCTTTTAATCCCGTAACTTGGAAATACCTTTAAAAGTTTTATACCATAGAACTTATTCTTACGGTACTCAGGATGCTCTGATAATTTCTGTTCTATCCTCTTTAATTCATTTACAAAATCGATGATTAAAAATCGTCCAATTGATTCATGGCCTGCTACTGATTCACAACATGAAGACTGAAGAACAATGATCTAGTTCAGTTCCTAAATGTTAACTTTAAGGATTGAGAGCCAAAGAGACGACGGAACTTGTCCTGGTTGTATCAGACCTTGTTCTTACACTCTTCCCAGTGGCTCTGTGCCTGCTGTTACTGGACCCGTCCCTGGAGAGCCTGTTCCCTTCAGTACAACACTAGCTGAGCACCCCTGTGGTGTGTCCTTGGGGAGACAAGTGCTTTCTCGTGTACAGTGTTGACGACAAGTACTGGTCCTTGGCACACGGGGCTGTGTTCCCAAACCGGGCAGTGGGATCACAGATGCCAACACCTGACCTTGACCTGTACCTTCACCCACACTGCACTTGCTCCAGTGTGTGCTCACCTCCCCTGGAGCTGCTCCTGAAATGGTGAATAGTTCAGGCACTCTTGTGGAGACTGCACTTTTAGTTTTTAAAAGAGAAAATACTTGGGACATCTTGGCAGATGTGTCTTGCCTTCCAGGCCTGGGTTTACATATTTTTCATGCACTGAAGGGAGTTTTCCATTGAAAGTCTCCTTGTTGATTACTGTGCCCATCAGCTTCCTCCCTGTGGGCCCTTGCAGCAATCCATAGACCAAAACAACTTAGAGTGAGTCCCCTCCACTCTGAGAGCATGTTCGTAAGACCAAAAAAGTTAGCCTAGGTACCCACCTGTTAGATGCATGCAAGTCGCTTCAGTTTCCTCTTTAATTCATTTACAAAATCGATGATTAAAAATCGTCCAATTGATTCATGGCCTGCTACTGATTCACAACATGAAGACTGAAGAACAATGATCTAGTTCAGTTCCTAAATGTTAACTTTAAGGATTGAGAGCCAAAGAGACGACGGAACTTGTCCTGGTTGTATCAGACCTTGTTCTTACACTCTTCCCAGTGGCTCTGTGCCTGCTGTTACTGGACCCGTCCCTGGAGAGCCTGTGCCCTTCAGTACAACACTAGCTGAGCACCCCTGTGATGTGTCCTTGGGGAGACAAGTGCTTTCTCGTGTACAGTGTTGACGACAAGTACTGGTCCTTGGCACACGGGGCTGTGTTCCCAAACCGGGCAGTGGGATCACAGATGCCAACACCTGACCTTGACCTGTACCTTCACCCACACTGCACTTGCTCCAGTGTGTGCTCACCTCCCCTGGAGCTGCTCCTGAAATGGTGAATAGTTCAGGCACTCTTGTGGAGACTGCACTTTTAGTTTTTAAAAGAGAAAATACTTGGGACATCTTGGCAGATGTGTCTTGCCTTCCAGGCCTGGGTTTACATATTTTTCATGCACTGAAGGGAGTTTTCCATTGAAAGTCTCCTTGTTGATTACTGTGCCCATCAGCTTCCTCCCTGTGGGCCCTTGCAGCAATCCATAGACCAAAACAACTTAGAGTGAGTCCCCTCCACTCTGAGAGCATGTTCGTAAGACCAAAAAAGTTAGCCTAGGTACCCACCTGTTAGATGCATGCAAGTCGCTTCAGTCGTGTCCAACTCTTTGAAACCCCATGGACTGTAGCCCACCAAGCTCCTTTGTCCATGGGATTCTCCAAGCAAGAATACTGGAGTGGGTTGTTATGCCCTCCTCCAGGGGATCTTCCTGACCCAGGGATCGAACCCACATCTCCTGCAGCTCCTGCATTGCAGGCAGATTGTTTACTGCTGAGCCATTTTGGAAGCCCACCCAGGTAACACAATTGGCTACATAGTACTATACTGTAATAGGTTTATAATACTTTTCAAACAAATACATGAGCAAACAAACAAATTCAGAGTGTGAAGAAAACTTTTAACACTGCAGTGCAGTACCCTGGAAAGCACACTAGTTCAGTACAACAGCGGGACCACAGAGGCTGACACTGAGCGAACAGACAAGAAGAGTTACTGATGAAAGAGGGAAAGGAAGATGGTAGGGCTGAAGGATCACCAGCAACAGGAGACAGAGGGCAAGATGCAGTTTCACTCAACGCCTGATGTTGATGGAACGCACGTTCGCATCTTTGAAAGTTCACGGCTTGAAGGTTTGTATGTAGGGGACCTCCTGCAGCCCCTTCCCAGAACATAGATGGGCAGCGTGCACAGCATGCTTCCTGGGTCCCGTTTTCAGAGTGTTGACTCCTTACCTGTGGCCTTCTGAGTGGCCGCCTTCGCAGAAAGTACCACTTTGTCCAGCAGACTGTCACCAACCCTGCCACCTTGGAATGGCTCTCTTCTTGCTGGGGGAGGCCCCTGCCACTGCCCCTCTTGGCTCGGGCAGCTCACCACCAGCCCCGCTCCCTCACAGACACAGATGCTGAGCCGTGTTTAGCCATGTTGACACATATGAGGTGGGCTATCAGCTGTATTGTAACGAATGGTATCGCTGTCAGAATTTTACAAAATGAAATCTCATCAGACGCTAGAGAAAGATTCTGCATAGAAACTAACAGGGGAAATTTGACAGCCTTTCAATCCAGTTATCAAAGCGTTTGCGGTTCAAAGCCAGTGAAACAATAATGGAGTCGTAGCGCTGAGTGCTCATTTGTATCTGAGTGTTTCAATAAATGAAATGGTGGGGGAACACGATAGCAGACCTGTTGTCTCCAGTCCACTAAATTTAATATCCCGAGTATTGACTGACAGCTTTTTATCACCATAATTAGTATGGATTGTTCCTGAGGCCATTGATCAATCTTTCCTACCTCTGTGGACTTGAGTTGCTGTTTTCTTCCTCTCTTGCCCTCCCCACCTTTTATTTTAATATTGATCCTGCCAGTTGCAATCTGCCACAGGGAGGCTGCTCACTTAGACAAAGGAAAGCTGTGGGCGAGGAGGGAGGCTGAGCAGCCGGCAGCCCTTCCTCGCTGGTCCCCAGCTTTGATGTCACGCTGCCTCATCCTCCACAAGCTCCTGGCCTGGTCCCAGGTCCCAGGGACCTCCAGGATCTCTGATGCAACCAAACACGCACACACCATCTCTCACCTGGGTGGGGGCCATGTGAAGACAAGCCACAGACCTGGTGGGCAGTGGATACTCGTTGGATGACTATTCCTTCTTTAGCGTCACCAAGCTAAATAAAGAAGATTGGCTAGACTGATGAACTCGGCTGTGTGTGTGTGTGTGTGTGTGTGTGGATGTGATCTGTGCCTACAGTACAGACTAGAAACCTAGGAACACAGGACATACCTTCTTTTTCACCAGGGTTTTCCAGTTTGATGTTCTGGTTCCTTCATTCCATCCTCCCTCCCTCCGTCTCTTTCTCTCTCTCTCTGTGTCACATCATCTCATCTCAGTGATGTCGTTGATTCCTCACTGGCTCTTCACTTGGGATCATTTACCGTCTCACTTCCTATCTCCTTCGCTGTCTTGGCCATCCTCAACCTTCTGTACTTAAATCCTCTATACAGACCATAAAAGTGTTACTCGCTCACTTGTGTTCAACTCTTTGTGGCCTCATGTAGCCCACCAGGCTCCTCGGTTCATGGGATTCTCCAAGCAAGAACACTGGAATGGGTAAGCCATTCCCTTCTCCAGGGGCTCTTCCTGACCCAGGCATTGAACCCAGGTCTCCTGCATTGCAGGCAGATTCTTTACCAGCTGAGGCACCAAGGTACATAGAGAAGCCCAAACAGATCACAGGTAGATTTACATAAAATACACATTCTTATGCCCCACGTGCATTTCTTGTCCAAGCCTGGCTATCGCACAGAAGGCTCTGTAACCTGATCCCTGCCTGCCCCTGAGCCTGCCTGCCCTCTAGGTCCTTACCCCCCAAGAAAAATTCCCTGTAGCTCCTCTTCTCACCACCTGTCTCACCCTGAAGTCTTTGCTCACAATCTTGATTTTACCTGGTACAGCCTTTCTGCCTCTTCCCTTGACTGCTCTTTCTCCTCCCTGAGGACCCTGCTTAGAGGGCATTGTTCTGGAACCAGTCTTTTAGCCCCAGGAGTCCCCTATGAATGCCTGTCCTCTGAGATTTTGGGGGAGTATGCCTGAATTTTCTTTCCACGTGTCTGTGTCTCATAGGAGAAAGTGAACCCCTTGGGGACAGGGGGTTCCACTAGGTGGACAGGTATGTATGTTTTTGTTCTAACCCCAGTCGTGTGAGATAAGACACCTGACACCTTGATTGTGTTTTTATCCTGGAAATAAGTGTCCCCAAGAAGAGAACCAGCAGTCTCCAGGAGCAGGGGCCTGCTTCATGTCCAACAGGACCTGTTCGTCCCGCCTGTAAGGTGCTGTGCTGCAGGACTGTGCCCTGAGCGATAGCCCGGAAGGATCTCACTTGTGAGGATGGGGGGAAGGGCTGGGGATGCATGCCCTGTGCAGGTGAGGAGCAGCCGGGTATCTTTCTCTGACCGCAAGGAATCCAGGGCTGGCACACAGGTGAGGTTGCACAGTGAGAGAGAGTTTAGCAACCTGCACATTGACAGGATGTTTCTTGACCATCTTCCTAGTGGAATTTCTCTTGTCCACCTTGTAGCGAAGATCACGCTATCAGCACGTTTTCTGGAGGGCGTCTACTGAGGGGTGCAAGACGGGCATTTCTCTCGGTGCCTGGGGAGCCCTTGTGGGCTGTCCTGGCGTCCATTGTGCCATCTTGGAGACAAACCTTCTCCAGCCCCCACCCCATGTTCATGTGGAGCGTGCCTTCCTTGCATCCCCAAGACACCCCCACCATCTTGCAGGTGCACCCATGCTTCACACACCCTGTGTTGAGGCCTTCAACTGAGTGCAACTGCCTTTCCTGACTCTACACAACAGAGCCCAATGGGAGGACAAAGGCCACACCCTCCAGGGGCCCCCAGGGAGCCTGGGTATCTGCAGTGCAGAAAACAAAGAGTGCTAGGGCCGGCCTGCGTGGCAGCCCCCCGTGCCAACTGCAGACACTCGTGCAGAAGTTCCTGGAGGTGACCCCAGATGCATGCAAACACAGGGCACCTCCTGCTCAGCTGCCCTGTTCCGTCCAGCTTCTGCAAGACAGAAGTTCCTGGAGGTGACCTCCAGACGCATGCAAACACAGGGCACCTCCTGCTCAGCTGCCCTGCTCTGTCCAGCTTCTGCAAGACAGATTTGACAGACTGATGCCAGTTGGCACATCTCTGGGGCTAGATTGGAATCAGCCCCTTCAACTGTCCATGTGGCTACTGTCCATGACGGTCCATGTGGCTTCAAGGAGACACACAGAAGGAGTGTGATTGTCAGTTAGGCGGCCGGTCCTCTTTGCTCCTGGGCTGGCATTTCTCAGCTCGGGCGCATGGTGGCTGCAGAGATCGGACCTCGCGATGCAGCTTCCAGTGCAGGGGCTGTGACGACCGTGAAACTGCCCTTCCTGCCCCTGCAGTTGGCCTGCTTGGTTTACTCTAAAGCAGAACCACTACAGGAGGTTCCACATGTGCTGTGAACGTTCTTCCTCATTCGCTTTTGTGCGGCCAGAATTAAGGAAGGCCCCCGCTGTCTCCACGGAAGACTCTGGCGGCTTCTGCCTGTGTGTCCTTTAACCTTTAAGCCCGAAGGAAGGTCAGGGCTTGGATGTCTCCCTCTGGGTCTTGACTGTACCAGAGGCTGGCTGTGAGCTTGGGCAGGATGCTTAATTTTTCTGAAATTTCGTGCCCTCACCTGTAAAGTTCTTTCTGGGTTGGTTGAGGGTTAAACAAGGTGCCATGTACGCAGCAGCCCAGCACAGAGCCTGGGGCACAGCAGGGGTTCAATAAATGCCATCCCCCTCCCTTCTCTCTGGATGGACTTCCCACAGAAGGAATCGCATGCCTTCTGCACGTTTTCCTGGAAGCTGCATGGACCCTGAAGGCCTGATTCCAATCTGGCCATGGAGATGTGCCTTGGGACTTAAAATAGCACAGTCCCATTGCATGTTGTGTATATAATGACACACACACGTGGATGTTGTTGACAACTGTGTGTGAGGATGTGCACCAAGATGTTTATAGTGAACAGTTCTCAGTGAGGAGAATATGGATAATCTCCTACTTCTCCCTCTGCCTCCTTCCCTCCCTTTCGCCCTCTCCCCTCTCTCTCCCTCCTTCCTTCCTGTTCAACTGTTTTCCCTATAATTAACACTTTATAAAGTCATAAAATCTATATTTTAAAAAACATCTTGAAAGTTCACCCAAGGCTCTAGCAGTGGAAGGACTGTGATTTGGGACCAGAGGTCTGAGCAGAGCTGAAGATGTGATTTCTTGAAGCTGCACCCTGTTTAGTGAGGATGAATGGCAACTTGGAACATGGAAAGTCCCTAGGGAAGGGGACGCTGTAAGTTTCAAATAAATAAATGCATCTCTTATTAATTTAATATGCACTGTTAGACCAGGAACCTATTTGTATTAGTGCGTGAGAGAGGGGTATTAAAAAATCATCTCTTAGGAGAGGAACTTGAGAAATCAAAGGAGAGGCAAAAGGGGCAGGGTACCAGGCAAGGGCGGCATGAAGAGGGAAAGAGCTAGGACAGGCGAGGATGTGATGAAGAAAGACGAGAAGGAAGAGTGGGAAGAAAGAGAGGGAGAGACAGGGAGATGGAGAGACAGAGAGAAACAAAGAGAGGGAGGTGGGGAGGGAAGGAGGAAAGAAGAAATGAAGGGACAGAGGAAGGAAGGAAGGAAGAGTGAGCCAAGGCCCCCAGCAGAGAAGCTTTCATCCCAAGGTCCCAGGGTCAGCATAGAGCGAGGGTCCTGTACAGCCTGGCCACATGGCTAATTACCCTTAATGATCATGAGTTGACTCCTCCAGGCCCCCAGGCCAGGGTTTCGGGTGTTTTTCTCTGCTTGGCTGCCTGACACCGCAGGTTTTTGTCATCACAGTCTTGATGGGCTTTCTTCCAAGTGCTGAGCTGATGGCTTCATGTGGGGTGACACTGGCTGTGGGCCCGCCTCCACTCTGCCATCTTTTGCTCCTGAACCTAAAGATTTCCTTGAGGCCCGGGAAAAACGTCTTTTCTAGGTGTCCATGCGGGCAGGAACAGGGTACCTTGTGACCAGCTACACCGACTACACAGTCCTTGTTGTAAACCCTTTGGACAAAGGCATGTGGAAGTGCATCTGTTCCCGGGGGTCTGGGTGCGTGTGCTTGATATCTGCTGGGGTGGGTGTTGGTCTGGAATAAGTCAGTGAAATCGTGAGTTTCAGTGACGTGCCTGCTCCCTGAGGCTGAGACAGGTGCTGTTAGCCCACCTAACGGGGCTTGACCTATATTTTACTTGAAAGCCTTCAGCTAATAATGAGTTTGAATGTTGGGTTGTAAATAAACATGCTCCTATTCCAAAAGTGAAAGGGGGAGCTGCCCAGCAGTCACCCCCTCTCTCCCCTCCTCCCCTTTGGCCTCTGCCTTCTGTTGGCTATTTCAGCTGAGCTGTGTGAAGGGGATTGTGATCAGGGAATCACGTCTTCTAAGGGGACCATTCAGAAGTCACGAGGCAGCCGGGCGCGATCTGCGCAAGTGGCAGGGTCCTTGGTGCTCGGGAGATTTGAACCATCTGGATGCTGCTGCTGAGTCTCCTCAGTCGTGTCCGACTCTGTGCGACACCAGAGATGGCAGCCCAACAGGCTCCCCCGTCCTTGGGATTCTCCAGGCAAGAACACTGGAGTGGGTTGCCATTTCCTTCTCCAGTGCATGAAAGTGAAAAGTGAAAGTGAAGTCGCTCAGTCGTGTCCGACTCTTAACGACCCCATGGACTGCAGCCTACCAGGCTCCTCTGGCCATGGGATTTTCCAGGCAAGAGTACTGGAGTGGGGTGCCATTGCCTTCTCCAGAACCATCTGGATAAAAAGGGTCAAATTCTCCGCTGACAGCAGCGAAGCTGCTCCATGTGGGGAAGCCACGTGACCACACCACAGGCACTGCCAAGAGCCAGAGATTAGTAAACAGAAGCCCACAGCAGCAGGCGTCCGGGCTGGCCTGGCTCCGGTCACTTGGCATTTGTGTGATCCCATCCGCTCTGAATATTAAGGAAATCAAGCCTGAATATTCACTGAAAGGACTGATGTTTCCAAACTCTAATGCTTTGGCCACCTGATGCGAAGAGCTGACTCACTGGAAAAAACGCTGATGCTGGGAGCGATTGAAGGCAGGAGGAGAAGGGGGTGACAGAAGATGAGATGGTTGGACGGCACCACTGACTCGATGGACGTGAGTTTGAGCAAACTCTGGGAGATGGTGAAGGACAGGGAAACCTGGCGTGCTTCAGTCCACGGGGGTCGCAAAGAGTTGGACACAGCTTAGTGACTGAACAACAGCAACGCCTGCTCTGGGGTCCCATCTGTCTGCGCCCACAGCCTGCCTCTGTGCCCACAGCCTGCCTCTGTGCTGTCTGCAGAGCTGAAGCAGACTCGTTCCTGTCTGACTTTGTTTAAGATGTTGACAGTCTAGTGCCAAATGGATCCTGATGATGAATCTCAAGCAGCCACCGCAGCATCCTTTCCCACACGCACCCCTGGCGCCTTTGATAATCTGGCTGCTCCTCACTCTTTGCTGTGAGGAGCCGGAAGGTGTGGTGTGGTTGAGCGCGATGCTGAACTCTCAGGTGGTGATCACGAAGGTTCATCCAGACATTTACAACAAGGTTAGGGTACACGGGCCTGGGTTATTTTAAGGCAGTCATTGTGCTGGTTTTCTGAGTAATGGAAATCTTTTATGAAAAAACAAAATCAGGTGCAACTCCCAAATGTATCACTTATTCATTCAACAGATATTTATTTGCCAGGCACTGTGCTGGTCCCTGTGGCTAAAATAGAGACCTATTCTCATGCAGGCTGCCTCCTGGCAAAGGAAGAACACACAGGCCTTGTGAGTGTAGACACGCCCCCCCCCACTGTCCCCACCTGCTGTCCTCCTTGTGACATCCAGTGGCGTGTCTGGAGGCAACTTCACATGACCCAGCACTGATTTTTCCCAATGACGTGTAACACCTGGAGGCTTGCCTGTCCTGTGTTATGTGTGATACAGAATAGTAGATCGAATAAAGATCTATGTTTTTTCAACATGAATTAAAGACAGCTTCCTATACGACAAGCCCATGGTCCATTCTCAGTGTTCCTAATTTCCTTAGTTTCCAAGCATATCACACCACCCCCCTTGTTTTCTTTGTCCACTTTCACTGGACACTGGTTGGCTCCACACCATCTTGGATGTTGCCTTTGCTTAGGATTCTAACCCTGTGTCTTTCATACACTCCAGATCTCTTCTCACAATCTACATCTCCATGAAGCTCCAGACTTGCAGGAATGACATGATGGACGGTCCCACCTGAACTGATTATCATAATGCTTACGATACATCCACGGGGCGATTCCAACTGGCCATTGTGTGTAGGGGTCTAACACAGGACTACCCACACACTGCTATATACAAAATAGATAACTAATAAGGACCTACTGTACAGTACAGGGAGCTCCACTCAGTACTCTGTAATGACTTATATGGGAAAAGAATGTAAAAGAGTATGTACGTGTGTATAACTGTTTCGCTTTGCTGTACACCTGAAAATAACACAGCATTGCAAATCAAATATACTCCAATGTGTTTTTTTTTTTTTTATGTGAAAAAAAAAGCAGAGCTATTGTCTTTTCCCCTCCAACCCTGTTAGTCAAGCCCGTTCTGTTTCAGTAAAGGATGCTGCCTTCCAGCCTATTGCTCAGAACGCAAGTAGCAGTCAAGCTTGACTCCTTCCATTGTTGGTCGCAGCCCTGCCGCCTCCCCCGTCTCCGTTGCCTCCACAGCTTTTGTTGACTCTCCTTACACGAGGTGTCCCTAATCCGTCCTTTGATCTTTATTTCCACAGCCTCTAGTTAAAGCCACTGTCATGAAACATGGCGGGAACCACACAAGCTTCCGCACTGGCCTTCCTGCCTCCTTGATCTTCCTTTACACTTGGCTCTCCACACAGAAGTCAAATGCATCTTTTATCACATAAATCATATCATGTAGCTTCTCTGCCTAGAACCCTTCAGACCAAACTCTGCACATTCAAAGCCCAGGTTCCTCACCAGGTGTCTAGACCTGCAAGTTCTGGGCCCCTGCCTTCCCCTGACCCAGACTCACAGCATCCCCCAGGGACCCTGGGACCAGCTGCAGTGGTATCGCCCCTCTGCTCCAGGACTGCCCCTGATCCCCACTTTCTCAGCACCTTGGCAGGATTCTTCCCTGTGCTCTCCCCACACCTGCATTCTGTAGGCTGATGCTCACAATGTGGGTTTCAGGACAAAAGTTCCCCGTGAAAGTGGACTTCAGTCAAGACACAGCCCCGCCTTCTGCTCAGCTCTCATCTCTCTCCCTAGCTCATTGCCCGGGCGGTCTAGAGCACTCACCAGTCTCAAATAATTTTGTTCAGTGTCTCTCTTCCATGCCATAGAAAAGGAGGGGTTTTGTCTTTGGTGTGGACACCCCAGTGTATCCAGCTATGGCTAATTGGCCTTGGCACCCCACAGACACTTGCTGACTCAGCGGATGAATGACTGAGCAAATGAATCATGAACTCCTCACCCCATAATTTTGGTCTTCCCAGCTCTAGCCAACTTGAGAAATACTATCTTCCTCAAAGTTTCTATGAGCTATATCTCTACCAAGGACAGTGACCTCGCCGAGGGGCTGGTTGTCAGCCTTGGCTGAACTTCAGTTGTGTGGACGGCCAGCATAGGNCCTCTGCCTTCTGTTGGCTATTTCAGCTGAGCTGTGTGAAGGGGATTGTGATCAGGGAATCACGTCTTCTAAGGGGACCATTCAGAAGTCACGAGGCAGCCGGGCGCGATCTGCGCAAGTGGCAGGGTCCTTGGTGCTCGGGAGATTTGAACCATCTGGATGCTGCTGCTGAGTCTCCTCAGTCGTGTCCGACTCTGTGCGACACCAGAGATGGCAGCCCAACAGGCTCCCCCGTCCTTGGGATTCTCCAGGCAAGAACACTGGAGTGGGTTGCCATTTCCTTCTCCAATGCATGAAAGTGAAAAGTGAAAGTGAAGTCGCTCAGTCGTGTCCGACTCTTAACGACCCCATGGACTGCAGCCTACCAGGCTCCTCTGGCCATGGGATTTTCCAGGCAAGAGTACTGGAGTGGGGTGCCATTGCCTTCTCCAGAACCATCTGGATAAAAAGGGTCAAATTCTCCGCTGACAGCAGCGAAGCTGCTCCATGTGGGGAAGCCACGTGACCACACCACAGGCACTGCCAAGAGCCAGAGATTAGTAAACAGAAGCCCACAGCAGCAGGCGTCCGGGCTGGCCTGGCTCCGGTCACTTGGCATTTGTGTGATCCCATCCGCTCTGAATATTAAGGAAATCAAGCCTGAATATTCACTGAAAGGACTGATGTTTCCAAACTCTAATGCTTTGGCCACCTGATGCGAAGAGCTGACTCACTGGAAAAAACGCTGATGCTGGGAGCGATTGAAGGCAGGAGGAGAAGGGGGTGACAGAAGATGAGATGGTTGGACGGCACCACTGACTCGATGGACGTGAGTTTGAGCAAACTCTGGGAGATGGTGAAGGACAGGGAAACCTGGCGTGCTTCAGTCCACGGGGGTCGCAAAGAGTTGGACACAGCTTAGTGACTGAACAACAGCAACGCCTGCTCTGGGGTCCCATCTGTCTGCGCCCACAGCCTGCCTCTGTGCCCACAGCCTGCCTCTGTGCTGTCTGCAGAGCTGAAGCAGACTCGTTCCTGTCTGACTTTGTTTAAGATGTTGACAGTCTAGTGCCAAATGGATCCTGATGATGAATCTCAAGCAGCCACCGCAGCATCCTTTCCCACACGCACCCCTGGCGCCTTTGATAATCTGGCTGCTCCTCACTCTTTGCTGTGAGGAGCCGGAAGGTGTGGTGTGGTTGAGCGCGATGCTGAACTCTCAGGTGGTGATCACGAAGGTTCATCCAGACATTTACAACAAGGTTAGGGTACACGGGCCTGGGTTATTTTAAGGCAGTCATTGTGCTGGTTTTCTGAGTAATGGAAATCTTTTATGAAAAAACAAAATCAGGTGCAACTCCCAAATGTATCACTTATTCATTCAACAGATATTTATTTGCCAGGCACTGTGCTGGTCCCTGTGGCTAAAATAGAGACCTATTCTCATGCAGGCTGCCTCCTGGCAAAGGAAGAACACACAGGCCTTGTGAGTGTAGACAGCCCCCCCCCCACTGTCCCCACCTGCTGTCCTCCTTGTGACATCCAGTGGCGTGTCTGGAGGCAACTTCACATGACCCAGCACTGATTTTTCCCAATGACGTGTAACACCTGGAGGCTTGCCTGTCCTGTGTTATGTGTGATACAGAATAGTAGATCGAATAAAGATCTATGTTTTTTCAACATGAATTAAAGACAGCTTCCTATACGACAAGCCCATGGTCCATTCTCAGTGTTCCTAATTTCCTTAGTTTCCAAGCATATCACACCACCCCCCTTGTTTTCTTTGTCCACTTTCACTGGACACTGGTTGGCTCCACACCATCTTGGATGTTGCCTTTGCTTAGGATTCTAACCCTGTGTCTTTCATACACTCCAGATCTCTTCTCACAATCTACATCTCCATGAAGCTCCAGACTTGCAGGAATGACATGATGGACGGTCCCACCTGAACTGATTATCATAATGCTTATGACACATCCACGGGGCAATTCCAACTGGCCATTGTGTGTAGGGGTCTAACACAGGACTACCCACACACTGCTATATACAAAATAGATAACTAATAAGGACCTACTGTACAGTACAGGGAGCTCCACTCAGTACTCTGTAATGACTTATATGGGAAAAGAATGTAAAAGAGTATGTACGTGTGTATAACTGTTTCGCTTTGCTGTACACCTGAAAATAACACAGCATTGCAAATCAAATATACTCCAATGTGTTTTTTTTTTTTTTATGTGAAAAAAAAAGCAGAGCTATTGTCTTTTCCCCTCCAACCCTGTTAGTCAAGCCCGTTCTGTTTCAGTAAAGGATGCTGCCTTCCAGCCTATTGCTCAGAACGCAAGTAGCAGTCAAGCTTGACTCCTTCCATTGTTGGTCGCAGCCCTGCCGCCTCCCCCGTCTCCGTTGCCTCCACAGCTTTTGTTGACTCTCCTTACACGAGGTGTCCCTAATCCGTCCTTTGATCTTTATTTCCACAGCCTCTAGTTAAAGCCACTGTCATGAAACATGGCGGGAACCACACAAGCTTCCGCACTGGCCTTCCTGCCTCCTTGATCTTCCTTTACACTTGGCTCTCCACACAGAAGTCAAATGCATCTTTTATCACATAAATCATATCATGTAGCTTCTCTGCCTAGAACCCTTCAGACCAAACTCTGCACATTCAAAGCCCAGGTTCCTCACCAGGTGTCTAGACCTGCAAGTTCTGGGCCCCTGCCTTCCCCTGACCCAGACTCACAGCATCCCCCAGGGACCCTGGGACCAGCTGCAGTGGTATCGCCCCTCTGCTCCAGGACTGCCCCTGATCCCCACTTTCTCAGCACCTTGGCAGGATTCTTCCCTGTGCTCTCCCCACACCTGCATTCTGTAGGCTGATGCTCACAATGTGGGTTTCAGGACAAAAGTTCCCCGTGAAAGTGGACTTCAGTCAAGACACAGCCCCGCCTTCTGCTCAGCTCTCATCTCTCTCCCTAGCTCATTGCCCGGGCGGTCTAGAGCACTCACCAGTCTCAAATAATCTTGTTCAGTGTCTCTCTTCCATGCCATAGAAAAGGAGGGGTTTTGTCTTTGGTGTGGACACCCCAGTGTATCCAGCTATGGCTAATTGGCCTTGGCACCCCACAGACACTTGCTGACTCAGCGGATGAATGACTGAGCAAATGAATCATGAACTCCTCACCCCATAATTTTGGTCTTCCCAGCTCTAGCCAACTTGAGAAATACTATCTTCCTCAAAGTTTCTATGAGCTATATCTCTACCAAGGACAGTGACCTCGCCGAGGGGCTGGTTGTCAGCCTTGGCTGAACTTCAGTTGTGTGGACGGCCAGCATAGAGTAGATTCACGTTGCCTGGTGGCGAGGGGCTTAACGTCTTCTCCATGTTTGAGAAGTGACTTCAATGCAAATGTTTTTGATCATAGTCGTGCTTAGTGGAAATGGAAATGAAGTCATTTAAGGAAATAGGAATTTTTAAAACTTGAATTTTACGTGAAAACATACTGCTATTTCTGGATGTGTTTTCAGGATTTAAATGAGCAGACAGAGTTGTTTCTTGAACTTCTGTATTCATATAGACTATACTTATATGTCCTCCTCCTGAATCCTCTCTTGGTGTTAACAAGAGAACATACAGCAGGAAGTCTCTAAAAGTTCCTATGTGTGTGTGTGTGTGTGTGTAAGTATATGTACACACACTTACACACACACACATATCTATTATCTATCTTCCTATCTATCTACCCATCTGTCTATCTATTTAAAATTTTTGGTCTCTTGAATTTCTTTGTCTTTTCTATCTCTTTTTGTTGGAAAAAAAAAAACCTGGAGTTAAAAAACTTCAAACCTAAGCTTCTTACGAGCAAGATTAGTGAACAGAAGGAATATATTACATTAAGCTGCTTTTTAATTGAAATATAGTTGATTTACAATGTTGTATAAGTTTCTGCAGTATAGTAAAGTGATTCAGTTATACATATGTATACGTTCTTTTCTAAAATATTTTTTCCATTCTGGTTTATCATAGGATATTGAATATAGTTCCCTGTACTATACGGTAGGAACTTGCTGTTAATCCATTCTATATATAATAGCTTACATCTGCTAACCCCATCCTCTTTCTCCATCCCTCTGCCATCCCTGAGCTACTTTGGATAAGCTTGAAGATAGCTTTAATACAGCCTACAGATTTAAACACAAAGGAGAACACTGGCGGGTCACTTCACTCTCTGGCCCCTGGAGCCCTGCAGTGCCGAGCAAACCAGAAGCCTCTCTTTGTGCTTCTGTCTCGTCTGTTAAATGTTCTTTGTTTTAGGACTCTCCGTGAGAGTTCCTTGAGCTGACCCTCTGAAGAGTTGCAGGTGCCTCAATCATCAAAGTCAACTGAAGAAAAATAAGCACAAGGCTTCAGATTTATTTCCCCAAATGATTCCTTTATTGAAATTATTTACTAGGTAAGATAGAAAATGTTTCTTCCAACCAGTTGACACCAACTGGGATTGGAGTGAGCCTCCATACTCATGATTATTAATAAAAATTCTTTAGTGCACATTTGCACTTGCTGCCAAGGTCGTCAGCGATTCATGCCTGAGGCAGAAGGTGGCCAGTTTGATTCTAAACAGGCCTTTTGGTTGCTGAGGGAAACAGATAGTTAGGGACTTTGGGAAGATCATGTACACACTGCCATATTTAAAATGGATAAGCAACAAGGACCTATTGTATAGCAAAAAATACATAAACAGGCATTTTGGCAAAGGAAGGGGGAGTTTCCTTTTTTCAGTCAGTCAGTTCAGTTGCTCAGTTGTGTCCAACTCTTTGTGACCCCACGGGCTGCAACACCCCAGGCTTCCCTGTCCATCACCAACCCCCGGAGCTTGTGTGAAATCATTTCCATAGAGCTGGTGTTGCCATCCAACCATCGCATCCTCTGTCGTCCCGTTCTCCTGCTGCCTTCAATCTTCCCCAGCATCAGGGTCTTTTCTAACTAGTCAGTTCTTTGCATCAGGTGGCCAAAGTATTGGAGCTTCAGCTTCAGCATCAGTTCTTCCAGTGAATATTCAGGATTGATTTCCTTTAGGATGGACTGGTTGGATCTCCTTGCAGTCCAAGGGACTTCTCCAGCACCACAATTCAAAAGCATCAATTCTTCAGCACTCAGATGTAGAGTAGCTGTTCTACAAGCACTGGAAGGTCACTCCCCCCCTCATGGTTCCTTCCCTGATTGTCTGAAATAGGGTGAGTCGAGCTGCTCCTCCTCCTTCCCTTCTCCTGTCCCCCTGCATGGCCAGCTTCACCTGCTGCATTATGGGTGGTGTGTCTGACCCATGCCGAGGGTCTGTATGGATGGAACAGACCATAGTTGAAGCGGTCTTGCACCATTGTCCTGTCTCCTGGAAGTCATTGAATGGCACATGAAAGAGACCAGTGCAATTAGCAATTAGCCTAGTTCTACATCTTGAAAGACAAGTTGGGTAGAAGAGTGGAGCTAACCTGTCAGCGGGTGAAAATACGAAAGGAGAAAAGAAAAAAGACATTTTCAGAAACCATTCACTTAGTAAATAATGGAACTTCTCAGAAAATCCCTTGAGTTTCTCTAAATTGATAAAAAGTGTTGTTTCAGACTTGGTATGGAGCATGGCTGGCTGACTCAACAGCAAGACTTCTGACTCCCATTGGGAGAGCATATCCTGGCTAAGTTGCACATGGGCAAAAGGGAACTCAGTCCACGGCACATCCTTCCACAGAGCAGACCCGTGCTCCCTCATCCTAACCTTCCCAGATCCTCGGGGGTGATGACTTGGACCTCAACGCCTGTGTCAGTGTAACAAACGTCCTGGCTTGGGAAGTGTGTCCCTTCTGTGCAAGTACATACTGCAAGACTCCTGTTCAGGAGAGGGGGCTAATGGCTGGGCCAGCTTTGAACGAAATGATAGCAACTGTGTTTTCTTACTGTAAAGATTACAAGGATCACAGTGGGTGAAATAGTCAGAGGAGGTCTTGTTACCTCTAGGAAAGCCCAGAAAGGTGCTGGAATTCCTGCGGGGCCAGCTGGACCACCTTTGTATTTTTGGACAGAAGGAAAGTTTTCCTGGGAGGGCTCTTGAGAGCTGCTCCTCTGTCAGCCTTGCCTAGTGACTGTTGATGCCGTTCTATTGCTTTTTTGTATTGTTGTCATTATTCAATTACTAAGTCGTGTCTGACTGTTTGTGACCCCATGGACTGTAGCACGCCAGGCTTCCCTGTCCTTCAGTATCTCTTGGGGTTTGCTTAAACTCATGTCCATTGACTCGGTTGTGCCATCCAACCATCTCATCCTCTATTGCCCCCTTCTCCTCCTGCTGCCCTCAACCTTTCCTGGTATTAGAGTCTTTTGCAATGATTGGCTCTTCACATCAGGTGGCCAAAGTATTGGAGCTTCAGCTTCAGCATCAGTCCTCCAATGAATACTCAGGATTGAATTTTTTGTATACATTGTGCAAACTGCCCGGTTGCTTCTGTCAAGTTAAGGTCATGAGCCCAATTCTCTGCTTGCCGTGTTCTGTGTCTGCTTGACCCCCACCCACCTCACTGAGGAGCTTCACCTGGGCGGTTGATAAAGATATTCAACCTGTGACTTGCTTTTTAAATAACTTCGGAATCATAGCCACAGTTGTAATAAATGCCTCTGTGATTTGCATTTAAATAGTATTTTCATCCACAGATCACAAAAAGGGAAGCTATCTTAGCTCAACATCATGACCTGAATTCCCTTTGTCTCAAAGCCAGCCCATGTGCACCCAATACCGATTTTCCCTCAGTGCGACATTCAGGTCTGTGAACTGTACTGATTAAAACAACAGTTAGGTCTGAATGGCTGGGATATCCCCTGGGTTCTGTGCCTCAAACACGCATCCTTGCCCAGATCCAGCGAGCTCAGACCACAGCACCTCCATCGCCATCCTGGGTGGGATGCAGGGCAGGAGATGGGGGCGTGGCCTTCTCTAAGCCCAGCTGGTGCACTCAGCACCCGGTAGTTGAGAAAAGCATCTCTTGGGTTGTCAGGGAGGCCAGTTTGACCTAGAAGCCCTTGACAGGCAGTAAACACAGATCCCAGCTTCACCTTAGCAGTCACTCTGCAGAGCACTGTTGCTGTTCGAAGTGATTCCTGTGCACTTCCTTGGTTTCATTGGGTTGTCAGCCCTTGGGAAGACAGGAGAGAGACAAAATGCTGGCAGGATGCAGAGTTAGAGAAGGCATCTGAACACTACTAAACATACACCCCAGCTTAGGAAAGAAAACGAAGCGCCCTTCCTGTGCACCACTGGAAACCTGCGCGTCCCTTTTTCTTTCCTTACGTGCTTACTCGCTCAGTCGTGTCCAAGCCTCTGTGGCATCAGGGACTACAGCCAGCCAGGCGCCTCTGTCCTTGGGGATTCTCCAGGCAAGGATACTGGAGTGGGTTGCCATGCCCTCCTCCAGGGCATCTTCCCAAGCCAGGGATCGAACCCAGGTCTCCTGCATTGCAGGCAGACACTTTTTCTCTCTGAGCCACCAGGGAACCCCATGAATACTGGAGTGATAGCTTATCCCTTCTCCAGAGGAACTTCCTGACGCAGGAATCAAACCAGGATCTCCTGAGCTGCGGGCAGATTCTTTACCAGCTGAGCTACCAGAGAAGGCCAGCCATTTCCAATGTCACTCACCTCCCCCCAGCTTGGGCACCGATGACAGCCATGGGACATAAGTCAGTGGAGGGGAGTGGCCACTCCTGACTGGCGTAGGGGGCAGGGGAAGGCGCCGGGAGACCTGGGTCTGAGTCCAGCTCAGCCACGGACACACCATATCCAGGTCTGAGTCCATCTTAGCCATGGACACGCCATGTCACTGGGCACAATACCCACAGATGAGGAAACTGAGACACACAGAGACACAGACAGTAAGTGGCCACACTGGGATTGACCCAGATCTCCCTGGCTTTAAAATGCCACGCGATCCTGCAGCCCTCGGGTGGGGAAGTGAATTGAGGACACGGCAAGCCCACCCTCGGTGTCCACAGAGCTGCTACTGCGTTTGATCCTGCCCCAGGGCAAGAAGAAAAACCGCAGCTTTAAAACGAAGAACAGGTACAATGAACAAATGCAAAGTATCAAACTCCTACTCCTACGACGGAGCGCGGGGAAATACGCCCACGGTGAACACAAGTTACCCTCCTGCCCACCCCAAGTCTCAGTCTTTGTCTCTGCAAGGTGGGACCACAGACTTAAATGTCACGCTTCAGAGCTTACAACAGTGCTCGGCCTGTCCGCTTAATACATCTTGGCTGTTTTTATAAGCACGTTCCCTTTCTACAGGGCATCCCAGGTGGCTCAGTGGGTAAAGAATTCACCTGCCGTACAGGAGATGCAGGAGACGCGGGTTCGATCCCCAGATAGGGAAGCTCCCTTGGAAGAGGCCAAGGCAGCCCCCTCCAGTGTGCTTGCCTGGAGAATCCCATGGACAGAGGAGCCTGGCAGGCTTCCGTTCCATGGGGTCACACAGAGTCAGACAAGACTGAGCGAGCGAGCACGCACACATGCACCCTTTCTACAGGCGAGGAGGTCGTGAAACCTGGCAAATACAACAAAATGATCCAGGACCCCACAGCCAGCCAGAACGGAGCTGGAATTCAGGCCTGCCTGCCTCCTGAATCCAGGGGATGCTTGGTAACCTTCAGGCTTCTGCAGTCATAATAACATTCCCTCCCAGCCAGGCTGACACCCGAAGGGCCCTCCACACCACTAACAGTGATGATCCTAAATGCTGACATAGCTTATGAAGCAGTATTATAATACGCTCCTCTGTTTATAAACATACAATATACGCACATAGAAAAAAAAAGTCTAGAAAGACAACCAAAAACACTAAGGAAAGTGATACCTGTGTCCTGACATTACAGTTGGTTTTCACTTTCTTGGCAATTTTTTTTGGTTTATGGTGGTGAAACATATAATATGAAATTTGTCAGTAGGGGCATTCAGTGCATTCATAATGCTGCGGGCTTCCCTTGCAGCTCAGCTGGTAAAGAATCTGCCTGCAATGCGGGAGACCTGGGTTTGTTCCCTGGGTTAGGAAGATGCCCTGGAGAAAGGAAAGGCTACCCACCCCAGGCCCAGTATTCTGGCCTGGAGAATTCCACAGGCTGTATAGTCCATGGGGTTGCAAAGAGTCAGACACGACTGAGCGACTTTCACTTTGCTTCTTAATGCTGTGTGGCCATCACCACTCTGGTTGAAGAACATCTTCATCCGCCCAGGAGGAAATCTGGTCTCCTCTGTCCCTGCGGATTTGCCTATTCTGGATATTTCATATATCATTTTAAAATCTTTTTTCTTTTTTGTACTTTCTAAACTTCTGTTTTATAAAAAGAATGGGTTTCTCTTATTATACAACAACCTCTTACAGACAAAACAGGTTCTCCTTAGTAACGGAGAAATCAGGAGGCAGGTGGGGGCCCTGACTCCCCCCCGAGAGGTCCTGCCCCACACTGCTTACCTCTCCCCGCTCTGGCGCTGGTCCGGCCACGTCCCATACTGACTGTCGGCTTCCTGCACGAGGGTGTCGGTGTCCTTGGCCTCAGGGGTCCGCCTGGAGAAACACTGCTTCAGCTGATCCTGCAAGGACAAGCCAGAGGTTTCTATCAGGGGCAAATGCTCTGGTCCGGTTGATAAACCTATTTTATCAGCCTATCCAGCTGAAAAATAATGCTGCGTCGTCCCCTGCTCAAACCCACCCGGGCTCCCTACTGCTCTCAGAGACGGGTCCAAACGTCTGCGCTGAGAACTAGAGTGACCGACCGTCCAGGTCTGCCCAAAACATCGCAGGAGGCAGGGGTGCTGGAGCCAAAGCCAGGCAAACTGGGGTGAAGGGGTCACTCTCCCGGGTCCTGTGTGGGTACCACCCTGCCCCTGGCCAAACTTCTTTCCATCCTCAGTGCTCCCAGGACTTACCAGTCTAGTTAGGGCTAAGGTGCCTTTTTTTGAAAAATAATAATATCATTCTCATAATGAGCATAGTCTTCCTGACTTGACATTACCCTCTTTATTCACTCTCCCATCTTCCCACACCCCTGGACACTGGCATGTAATACATTCATAATTCTATAGATCAGAGAAAAGTGCAGGGAATTGAAATTTGTTCTATAAACCCTAAACCACAAGAGACAATTGTAGCATCTTGGAGGGCCTCCTTAAGATGAGGTGACCTGAGTTCAGAAAGATGGGCAAGGCCGTGTGCTCATTCCTGGAAGGCCCTAATTGACAGTTGTTTGGCAGGATGCCCTGAATGCCTTTGGGCCCAAGGCTCACCTCACAGGTGCACACACGCTCTTCTTACCTGATGTTTGTCAGCTCTGGTGCTTGGGATCTTGAGTGGTACTGACTAGTAGATAAAAGTCAGAAACATGTAACGTTTGTGGTACAGACTTCAAGAAGGCATCACTGAAGGAGCAGGCAGTTGCGTTCATGGAGGGGGGACCCCTGCCATCCATCTGGACTTGGTAGCATACCCCTTGACCGTTGGTCTCTGCACCCCGAGGGCATCCTTGGAAACTAGCACTGGTGCCAAAGTCTGTTGCAGACACCACGATCCGGTGTCCCCTGACCTCCTGCCTTCTGGTTCTCATGTGAAGTTTGTAGCGTCGTGATGTGCACTCCTCTCACTGATCACACTCACGCTTTCTTGGAGTCTTGTCATGCACACTGTCCAGAGGCTGCCGAGAACAGGCGGCAGAGCTCAGCTCCTCTGCAGCCCGTCTCCACGACCATTCTGTCTACGGCCACCATGTGCAGACACGCTGGCCCCCAGGACCTGCCTGCACACCTGCCCGTCCTCCTATCATGCCCTTGTCTTTGACTCGACACTGCGGGGCCTTCCAAATTTGGCTCAGGGTAGCCTCCTCCTCCAGTGCTCTCTGAGTGTTCCCCCTCCCCCTCGAACCAGCCAGAGCCCCTGTCAGTGTAACAGGCATAGTTGGTTGCACCAGTCATGGAGGTGATGGGGAAGCTGAGGAGCCAATCAGGAGACTGAACACCATCCACTTATACCTGTACTCTTCCCATCCATATGCATCTCCAGGCTGGGGGCATGCAGGGAGGAGCACTGGGTCAAGTTAGGGGGCCAGACCCAACCATCAGGAGCTGGGCTGGAGCCCTTGGGAGATGCAACCAAGGCCACAGATGCCACCCAGATGGAGGGGAAGGTCCCCCCGCTCCGTCCTTCCCTTCCCCAATGGACCCTGTCCTGCACTGAAACCTGAGGACAGAGGCCTGGGAGGTATGGGGGATGCAGTTCTCTGGACCAGAGCTGAGGAAAGGCGGTCAGGAAGTGGACAAGCAGACAAGTGCAGTGATGACTGAGCCCCTTCTCTGGACTCACAGCAGCAGATCTAGTGGTCACCACGTTGCAACTTCTCATGATTAGCGCGACCTCTGACATGCCCCGGGGACCTGGCACAGTGGCTGGTGCAGAGAGGTAGTGAAGGAACGCATGCCAAGGTCTGCAAAGTGATGACGTCTTGTAGAAATGCAGCTGATTGTCATGTAGGTCAAGCCAGAAGCATGAACGTGACTGAGGGTGGCCGATTTCCAGATCTTGCTTCACCACGGGTCGCAGACAGACAGCTCCACTCTTTCCCCTGGTGCCATCCTCGTTTGTGGGTTTGAAAATGAAAAGTAATGCAATTTTTCAATAGGAGGCTCTGGATGAATAAACTACCTGTTCAGAAAAGAGAGAAAGGTGCTGTGACCAACCCAGGTTAGAGGACAGTGAGACTAGAAATGTCCACGGAGCAGTCTGCAGAGCTTATGCTAATACTTTCTCAAGAGGTGAGTCTTTCTCGGCATCTGTGGATCCAAGCAGGATCTGCCCAGCCCCCACCAGCCATAGAAGTTCAAAGTTCCTGAGTGACTCACATTTAGTTCAAATTATGCATTAGAAAATTTCCCTTAGAAATCAAGAGTGTTCTGTTAAAATGAGTGTTTCTTTGTATTACAACTATATTCTACTAGCCTAGTAAACCCTCCAGCAATGAAAATAATAGTATTCAGTCTTGCCACACAAAGACAAAAAGCATATTTGCCAAGCTCTGTACAAGAAAGGAAATACCATTTTTATTCTTTCTGTTGTTGAGACTGAACAGATCAGAGAGGTCTGTCAGGCTGTAGGCTGGGGGCACTGGGTATGTCCCCCTCTGCCTCATCTGTGTGTGCCTCTTGGCCCATCTTACTGGCCAGATCACCTATGATCCTTTGGCTTTTACAAGCTCCTACTGGTGGAGTGACAAGTCCTTCATCTCAGAAGTGGAGGGCCGTGCCTTGGCAAGGGTCTTGAAATACACTGATGCGTAAGGAATTGCTATCTTTAGTGCAACTGATGCTGAAACCGTTGACCTGAGGTCCTTGATTCCTCCCAGAAAGAAAATCCCAAAGGCCTTGAGCTCTGCTTGGTTGATGTGCTGCAATAATTAAAAAAAAAAAAGTAAACTAGGACCACCACCCATGTTTCCTTGCTTCCTGTCACTCATTTATCTTCCTCCAGAGCACTTATCCTCTGATGCATTTGCTTTTTTGGTTGGTTGTTTGTGTCAGCCCCAGGAGAATGGGGGCTTTGCCTTTTTTTGACTATGATGCTGTGTGTGGCATGTGAAATCTTAGTTCCCAGATCAGGGATTGAACCCCAGCCCCTGCAGTGGAAGCATGGAGTCTTAACCCCCAGACCACCAGGGAAGTCTCACATCTTTTCTTTTCTAGTCACTGTTCTGTACCCGCCTCTGCGAACAGACACGCTATGGAGGCTCCGTACATACACACGTATAGGATATACACATTCCAGACCCCTGTGGAACTTCGAGACAAAGATTAGCCAAGAGTTACAGGTGTCAGTCTAGTTCCCTGCCTGTCCCTACACCCCAAGTACCTCCTTCGAAACAGGAGAAGAACTCAGGCTGCTCTGGAACCAAGATCTTGGGACTCTGTTGAATTAAATCCATCTTGTCACTCCCATCTGCCTGCTTCCAAGTCGGTGTAGATTAATTACAACATAATAGAACACACAGAATATAGCATCTTCACAATAGTCCCGGGTCCTTTACAGTCTTACAATCTAATTAAATTGTAGCTTTGAACATGAATTTCTTTAGTTTAAATGCATAAACTAAGCAGACAGACCTCATTTTTTTTTCAACCTCCCTCTTCTAAAACTAAAAGACCAGCTGATTTCAGCGTCCCTGAGTATTATTAATTACCAGTAGCTGAAATCAATGTACAGGGTTTGTCTAGGAAGCTATTTCCTCCTTAGGTGAATGGCTGAGAATACAATACGTGATCATCAATGATTTGGGATGGGTGTGGATGGAGGCTGAGAAAAGGCTGGAGCTTGGCGTTGCCTTCCCCTCCCTGTGCAGGAGGCAGAGAATGAAACTTGACTCTGCAAGGAAGACAAAGGTGGAGATGATTTTCTCGCACACGTACATGGCCAACGTGGCAGAGAGAAGACAAATGCATGGAACACAGGCTTCCTCTCCAGGGACCCATACCTGCAGTTTGGAGCAAGCTGACGTGCACTCCTTTCACCAAGAAACTGCCCTCCTGAGGAGCTGCGGGGAGGGGCTGGAACTAGGGAGCCCACCAACAAAAAGAATGATGAAGTGGCCCTTTAAATATCAATCGCTGGAGCCCCAAACCCAGTGGATGTTCCCTTAAGTATTCAAATGAGATTGCGGCATCAGATTGGTATGCATTAGGCTGGTTTCAATGAAAATTAACATGTAATTGCTTCAAATGAAGTAAGTGAGGAGGTAATCTGTTCTTAAATTGGATTCCCAGGATTTTGTGGTACCATAATGCAGCTGTGAAATGAAATATATTTTAAGGATGATGTCCTCAAGGGGGTGCAGCGGCTAAGAGGGGGAGGAGCGGAGAGAGGAGAACCACTCTCCCCCCAAGTCAGCCTCACTCCCTGTCAGGCCGGTTCCCCAACCGCCAGTGGATGAGGCGACTCTCCTCCTCTACGCTTGGGTGGCTCCCCTTTTCCTGCCGCCTAAACCGAAGCCGCCTACCCCATGGGTCCTCTTCACCCTCTTACAGCGTCAGGAGCTGATTCCAGGTGGCACGGAACACTCCTGGCCCCATCGCTCTGTGCTCTTCCTTCCGAGCTGGATGGATGATGCTCATTCTGGTTGAGGCCCCTACTGAGACCCTCCATCCTGAGGCTTGTGCCCCCGGGGTTGGTCGTTTCGTCCGGAGCACAGAGTGCAGCAGGTGAATCACGGCTCCCTGTCCTCCTGGCACCCGAATAAGGGGAGGTGATGCTTCAGCTCATGACTGACCCTTCTGATATCAAAGACTTAGCCTGGAGCAACAGCAGCAGAGGCTGCCACCAAACTCATGACCACCTCTAAAGTTTATGTCCAACCAGACCGGCCCCCACTCCCACCCAGCTCCCCGGCAGCCATGATGTGGTCTGCGAAGTCTGCAGATAAGCCCAGGAACAATGAACCGTCTTAGCCTTCGGGCAAGATGAGAAGTGGGGTGAGGACTCAGTGTAGGTTAATGCATTAACTGGTTTGCCCTTGCTGCCCTAGGCTGAAATGGGGTTTTTAGCCCCTCTTTGAAATGAGCCGGTGGTCCTCAGGTCCTGTGGCCTCAGTGCTCTTACCGAAGGAGACGTCTCTGGTGGGCTCTGGGGGCCTCCTGCCCCCAGGCACAGATGGGCAGAGCTGTTAGAGGAAATGAATCACCTGTGAGTGGGCAGGCAGAGCTGTGGGGAGGTTCACAGTGGTGCTGCTTCTGCGCTGGCCTGAGCTCCCCGTCAAGGGGCTTGGGACCAGGCTGGTAGGGCAACTGTTCCTCGGCTCGTGAAGAGATAAGGATTTATAACAGGCTGTATAAAGAATATATGTTTCAATAAAGGAGTCCCCATCCGCGCTATGGAGCAGGGAAATTAACAGGAAACGGGGAAGAATGAGTTTCTGTGGAGTCACGGATGCACCGCGGAACGGGCGCCAGTCTGAGCCTGGCTCGCCTTCCCCCAGTCACAGCTTGGTTTTACAGCTCGGTTGATGATGTTTTTAATTCCTGTCTTTGTTTCTCCCTCTGTTTATGTTGCTATTTTCTTTCTGCACATGTTTGAACAGCTCTGGCTTTAAAGCTGATCAGAGCTAATGGCTTCTTCAGATGTACATGCTGTATTTCTCTCTCAGTACGTGTGACCACGAAGATTTTTGAGAGGACACAAGACTGGTTCCCTTCTCCTTGGGGACTGCTGGGCTGATGGATTCAGAGAAGATAAAATGCAGCTGAGAGGGAGAGGGAGGAGAGGAGACAGCACCTGGCTGAGGACAGGTCTCCCTGGAAACGATGGCCCGAGGCCCCTGAGGTTACCCTGGCTATTGGTTTTTATTTCCTACTGGAGGCATGGCCACAAGGTTGCATAGAAAATCAGGGTCTTCGCTGTGAGCAGAAGGGGGACTAGGCTACATTTTTATTTGCTATGTATAGGGATTCCAACCTCCGGTTCCTTTTAGGAAGAGAAGTTCTCTACCACTTTAGACAAATCATCTGTATGGATTGTTCCCTACCTTTCTTCATCTGACAGTGGAAGGAGACTATTATTTGCTTATCTGCCTAGGGTTCTGCAAAGATTCGCAGCCATCTCGTCCCCATGCCGATCGCAACAAAAGAGCTTAGCGATGTGCAGATGCTGTGTCTGTTTCACACTTCATTTGTGCTCAGCCCCACTGCCAGCCCTTGGTAGGATCTGGTGGGGCTGCTGTAAGCTGATCCTGGTTAGGAGAGACTGGATGGAAATGAACATCTTGGGGGGGTGTGTGTGTGTATGTGTCCATGGTACACATAAGTGCATCAATCTATGCCCTGATGATCTTCTATCTTGTATTAATCACTTTGACACCCTTCTGCTGTCAGAATCCATCATATGGCCCCCTGGATGTGCTCTTCTGGTTTCACCCTCTCCAAAGTTTGCAGAGTTTGCAGAGAAAAGTAGAAAAGGCTTTGGTTGTATTCCCGTTGTAGAGACACAGACGGAGCGTTCCCTACACGAGCCTGAGGAAGTGTAATTTATCTTCATCACTGGATCGTCCGTGTGATGACATCCACACGCCCTTCTACCCGGGACCTCATTTGCTTTGAATATTAAATCGGGGTCACGGTGTTAATGTCCTGTTCTTAAAACACGAGACAGCATCAAGGTCCGAGTATAAAAAGTAAAATGTAAACCCAAATGCATAAAGCTGACGCAGCCGGGGATATTTCAGTCTGACACAGAGAGAACACAGAATCCAAGTGCTGCCTGTGACTCCCAGGGTCACTAGGGGCTTGAGGAGCTGCTCAGGCTGAGGGACCACATGGAAAACGCCCGGCTCCATTCGCTGAAGTAAAAGGACTACAAAGTGTAGAAAATGTAAGTGAAAAGCT
Source organism: Oreotragus oreotragus (assembly GCA_006410675.1). Taxonomy (NCBI): domain Eukaryota; kingdom Metazoa; phylum Chordata; class Mammalia; order Artiodactyla; family Bovidae; genus Oreotragus; species Oreotragus oreotragus. Next base: position 496,085 of record SJYX01000458.1, read on the forward strand.
GGTCTGGGGACTTGCCTGGTGGTCCAGTGGTTAAGGCTCCACCTTCAACCGCAAGGGGTGTATATTCCATCCTTGACTTGGGAGCTAGGATCCCACACGCCTGGTGACCAAGAAACCAAAACAGATGCAATGTTGTAACAGATTCGATCAAGACTTTAAAACATTGTCCACTGCAAAATAAATAAATAAATCTTAAAAAAAAAAAAAAAAAAAGCTGGTCCACACTGAGATCCTGTTCTGAGGTCCGTTCTTCCCACCCCTCCCCCTGCCTATGCCATCCCCTCTCCCAGCCTATGCCATCCCTCCCGTCACTATCTTAATTCAGCTTCAGAAGCTTTAGTTCTCTTGTTCCCTTCCCCCGTGTGTAATCGATGCCCCCNTTAAAAAAAAAAAAAAAAAAGCTGGTCCACACTGAGATCCTGTTCTGAGGTCCGTTCTTCCCACCCCTCCCCCTGCCTATGCCATCCCCTCTCCCAGCCTATGCCATCCCTCCCGTCACTATCTTAATTCAGCTTCAGAAGCTTTAGTTCTCTTGTTCCCTTCCCCCGTGTGTAATCGATGCCCCCACAAGCTCCATGGCCCTCTCTTCCAACCAGCGGACCCACCCCTTCTGTTCATATTCTCTCTCCAAGGAGCCCAGACTGACAATTTTGCCAATAGTTTTCATGCATAATAACTTAAGTGCATCACTTTCGCACAAACATGCTAGCGTTCAAGTTCAATTCTTCTCCTCCTCGCCTTTTGTACCTGGCAAATCTATTCCTCTGACGTGTGTTTAGGAAGATGACTTCGTTCTATGCCTGTGCCATTAGTGGCAATTGCACAGAGCAGAAACACAAATTACCTGCATTCTGCAGCCATGGCTAATAACCTAGACACCACGGGCTGGCATTCAGTGCAGCCCCCGCCTCCTTGCAGGAGCCTGAAAAGGGACACCTGAACCGCTTATTAGTGTGAAATGTAGGTAAAGTGCAGAGGCTCAGGAAAGTCTGGGAGGTTCTGTGTGCCGGACACCATTGGGGGCTCTGTGCCCTTGCCCTGAAGGAGGGCTCTGTGCCAGCCTCGCTGGGGAGATCTGGTACTGGGGAGCTTAGGACCCTGCAGAGGCTGAGAATTCCTATGAAAATAACCCCTGCTGGAAAAGGAGCAGATAAGCCGCCCAACAGGGGGGCCAAGGAGGGCGCTTCCTGGTGTTGGGACCTGGAGAGGCACGCGTGGGTTCCCCACTGCACTGCTCTGGAAGATTCTCTTCCCACTGGTTTTATTTAGGCAACTCTGTAGTCAGCAAATCAGCCTCCCCTGGGCTGTTCAAGTCAAATCCACAGGGTTTTCATGGGAACAAATACTTATAACAAAGAACCTGGGCTCCTCCAATGCCACCTACTGTCAGACTTTAGGAATGTGTTAAGGGAAGCCTAAAGGTGTGCCTCACCTGCCTTGGGAGGAAACAAGGGTTCCTTTTGTGAATGGGCTCCCCTTTCCTGCCAGCCCTGGGCAGCCAATATAGACACCAGCAGTGCAGACTCAAAAGGGAGCAAGGGGCCCCTCCTCCGCGCTGGAGACCCCCTGGTGCTGGGCAGACTGGCCCTTCCCAGGACCTATGCCGCCAGACTCAGCCTTTCGGACTCCCTAGTTGGCATTGCTGTAAAGACACCTCATCTCACCCCTGCTTGGACTTACTCCAGGTGTGGGGCTTATCACAGTGCAGCCCAGACTTGATTCTTGATGCTTGTTAGACACACACACACACACACACACACACACACACACACATTCATCCAACAGGAAACAAAGAACTCAGAGAACAGAAAACCTGTCTCTCTGTTTTCTTCTCTCCCGGTTAAGAAAGCCTCCTCCTTGCCAGAGACCGCAAGGAGCTCCTGCCCCTAGAGGTCCAGTTCCCGCCTTATGACTTATTACGTGGCTTTCCTCTTTTCCTCCCGAGCCCCGTGCTGTCGGCCTCCTTGTTTCTCCATCCTGACCACCCCTTTGCTTCTCTCTGTCTCTTTTTCTGTCATTTGCAATGAGTCTGCTGGGCACCGGTAGGTCAGTGCTGTGAACCATCAGGGATCAGTGTGAGGGCCACAGTGACAAGGAGTGAAACAGGTAGATTTCACAGCTTCATGTCAAGCACACTGTCCATGGCAGGGACAGCGAGGACGCTGGAGAGCGAGGGGGGTTTGGGGAGAGGGGTGGACTGGCTGCATAGCGGGGAGGGGCGCACCTGTGTGCTTCCGCACGGATAGGTTCATGGCAACAGATCTGTCCTCTCTCCCAAACCAGACGTGTCCTCAGAGGGAGACCCACCCATTTCTGCAAGCTCGGATGGTGGGGGTACCTGTGGGCCCAGGGCACATATCAGAGCCCCGTCCCCGCCAGATGTGTATAAGAGACAGATCTATCATCCCCCCCACCGCCGCAGCCCTCCTCCTTGAGAGGTCCTGGGATTGGTCCTTCTGTAGACAGTGCTGTGTGAACATCCCGTACACTGGTCAACAGGTGTCTGCCCACCTTCAGGGGACCAGCCAGCAGGAGCAGCCTGAGGCTCAGCCAGAGGCCTCCACCCCACAGGCATTGGCAGGCTGGATGGGGAAGTGATGCCAGTCCACAGAGCCCTCAGAGAACCACCTGTGACACTCACCTTCCAGGCTAAGGCCCCTGTAGGCACCAGCATGCCTTGTTTGCCTTGTTCCGGGGCTCTGCCCTCACCCCCTCGCCCCGAAGGGGATGGGACCTGGCTACAAAGTGCCGGTCTCCTGGAAACAGGCCACCGGAGGTCCCGTCCCCGCCTTGTGATTTATTACCTGTGTGACCCTGTGTGATCTGTCAGCTTTGCTTCCTTGCGTGTAGAGTGGAGATGTTGCTGACCATGGCCTGGCTGAGCAAGTCGAGGGAGAGCAGAGTCCTGGTGCCCAGTGCCCGCTGGCCCCCAGGATGTGTTCCCTACTCTTGCTACTGTACCTTCCTCCCTTCCCCACCCCGCCCACCAGATGTGTATAAGAGACAGTCATATGGCCCNTGCTACTGTACCTTCCTCCCTTCCCCACCCCGCCCACCCCCAACTCCCCAACCTGGGTGACCGTCTCTCCATCCCTAGTCTCCATCCCTCCACCCTTCTCGGGCCCTGCCCTGCCCTGCCTCTGCCCGCAGCCCTATCGGCCTAGACCACGGGGGGCCTCACAAATGCTCTCTGCTTCTCAATATGCTCTCCCGCGGCAGCGACCCCCTTTCACGACATAGGTCTGAGCACACTCTCATCCTGTTTGAAACTCTTAGACTCTACATGTCAGATTCCAGATTCCTCAGGGTCCAGATCCTGCAGAAAAGACCCTTGATGGATGGTATCTTTGCTCACCTGTCGAGATTTTTCACGCACCTGATTTCTGTCCAAACCCTGCCCTCCAGCCACTCTGACATTCAGTAATAATTCTCAGCTTTATCCATCAGAAAAATCTGTGGAGCTTGTTTGGAATTTGGGCTTAGGGTCTATTTATAAAATACAGTCTTTTTTTTAGAAAGATTCCATGACTGTGTCTGATGTGCTGCATGAATACCACCCCGACATGCTCCGTCTTGAGCTACACAGCAGGCAGGCACCTTGTCCTGTTGACCTTTGTGTCCCCAGGCCCTAGCACGTTGACTGGTTCACAGTAGGGTTTCAGGGTTTTTTTGGTGACTTATTGTTGATTAATAAATGAAGGATATTTCCCGTGATAGCAGAATGAGACTCAGCACATGCATGCACAGGATGCAGGGAAGTGAAAGAGGTGTGGGCTTCCCTGGTAGCTCAGCTGGTAAAGGATCCGCCTGCAGTGCAGGAGACCCTGGTTCCATCCCCAGGTTGGGAAGATCCCCTGGAGAAGGGATAGGCTACCCACTCCAGTATTCTCGGGCTTCCCTGGTGGCTCAGCTGGTAAAGAATCCACCTGTCATGTGGGAGACCGGGGCTCGATCACTGAGTTGGGAAGATCCCCTGGAGGAGGGCATGGGAACTCACTCCAGTATTCTTGCCTGGAGAATCCCCATGGACAGAGGAGCCTGGCGGGCTACAGTCCTTGGGGTCACAAAGAGTCGGACATGAGCACCTAAGCACCAGTGCAAGAAGACAATATTGTGCGCATGTTTGTATGTGTGTGAGAGAGAGACAGAGGGAGAGAGGCAGTCTAGCCCGGGGGATGTGTGGGCTGTTGGCAGAGGGAAGGAGCAGGCCCAGGAAAGGTGCGACATCACACGTTGTAAGCACTGTGAGTCTTCATAGGCACCGCTGCATGACGGGGGTGGGAGACGCGTTTCATTGGGGATCTGGCCATCTGTGTGTGTGAGTGAATGTATGTGGATGGGAACAGGAGGACCAGGACAAACAGCCAAGGGGAAGAGTGTCCTGCATCCGTCAGTTCTTTCCAGAAGAGGAGTCTGGTGGATGGGATCTGTAGGTACTGGAACACTGCGGCAGCAGAGCCGCAGCCCAGCTGTGGCCAGTGACTTCTCCATGGTGAGGTGGCAGGTGCAGGGAGAGAACCCGGGTGACGGGTGGCAGGACATCTGCACCAGCCGTTCGCCCCTGGAGATGGAGGTGGCTCCTTTTTTTATTCCTTCCATCACCCCTTCTCCTCTGTGATAGATGGGGCCGAGCTGTTTGCGGTGTGCAGAGGCTGACAAAACGCAGTGATCAGATTGGAAATCAAAGCTCTCCCGGCGCTGGCTGGCCGGGTGCCTGCCTTCCTGCTACCTCCCGCAGTGGGCGCAGCAGAGGGACGAAGCAGCTGCTGCCGTTTTCCCCCAGGAGTTGTTTGGGGTTTTACTTTTATTTCTCCCAAGACAGAGTTGCTGGAGAGGGTAGCCAAGGCCGCCTAAGAAAGGAGACAGAAGGCAAGCATTGGAATGCATGGGAGAAAGAGCCGTGTGCACGGGGAGGAGAGACGAGACAGGCAGCTGAGGGAAGCCTTTGTCCCTGCCTTTGTTTCTGTGTTCTCTGATTTCTGCGTGGCCTCCTATCTTTTTCCCAGCTGCCCTGCCTCTGTCGTCAGAGGCACGCCACAAAGCATGGTTTAGCGCACAGGGTGTGATGGAAATGATTCACGTGTTCTGCTCCCTGGAATGGCTGGGAAACTGAGGCAGGCACATTGGGGGCTCTTTAACTGGACCCTCTTTGGTCCTATTCCCTGTCTTTGACTTCAGAAAGTCTCCATCCTCACATTCTCCTTACAGGATGAAGCGTTGATTCATGCCTCTGTGTCTCTGACCCCCTTCTCCCAGGACGCTTCATGCCTGGAACTGCCCCTCAGGGTCCCCGACCTAAGTGTTATGGGTTGACTCTGCCCTCTGCTGGATCAAAAGGTGGAAATGAGGCAGAAAAGGGGAATCGTTCCAGAAAACATGCTGGCATGCTTCCCAGGAAAGTCTTTGGTTAACGCAACCCAAACCCTAAATGAATACAGCTCAGTATGTCTATGATGTATTAATACCCTGATAAGCCGGTCAGAATAGGTTTCCAAATAGACCTGTTACATAAGAGGCAATAAATACTGTCTCTCTTCTCTCCATGCTTGTGCATAGAGAAGGGCCTTTGTGCAGGATCCTGGGGCCTTAGAGACAAGAGTCCTGGAGATTCTGACCTCTTAACTGTGGGGGTGGAATGGGAGGGTGGGGTCCTGAATCCTATAACGCAGGTCTCCTGTGACACCCACACCGCGTGACCCTGCCCTTTGCTCACTGCTTAATGACTTTCTATTTTGTTTTACAACCTACAATCTGCTGCCTGTCCCGGTCAACAGTATCTCTTTTTCCTGCTGCTGCTGCTGCCTCGGATGCTTTTATGGCCATCGATTCCCTCCACTGGTTCCCCAAAGAGGTTCTTTTCCTTGAGCCAGAGCGTCATTCCGGCGGATTACAGTGCCTGCCACTCTGCACTCCGATTTATTGCCATCTTGGGCTTTATTCTCCCCTACACTTGCAGCCAAGCCTCATTCATTTCGTTTTCTGGAGCAAGCAGAATTCAGGAAGTTGCTATTAATAGGAGAAAGAATGTCATCCCGGCAGGGTTAGTGATGTCTGCCTTTATGGTCTGCAGTTCCAGAGTCTGGCTGTGGCCTGAGTGCCGCTCTTCTTCCCAGAAGTGATGAACCCAGTAGGAATCTCCCTTAGGAATTGACCCTCTGAAAGCTTGACACTCTTTTCAAGCTTTAGTGGACAAACGGTATTCTTGTTTTGGGGCAAGCTTGGCCATACGTCCTACACTTTCCCCTGCGTGTGACCAGCAGTTTGCATCTAGAGGCAGGGCTGGACAGAGTTGTAGGTGAGGTCTGAGTGCAGAGGGCTGGGCGTGAGGGAAGTGGAGAGGAGGCAGGCGCAGCACATGACATGTCAGTTCCCCTTAAGAGGGCTTTGCAGGTTTCCCAGACACTAATGTATGTGAATCCAACTGAAGTCACTCTATGGGTTATATTTACTTTGATAAACATGTTTACTAATCACTTATCACAAATCAAATAGTAGAGCAATTTCTAAACAGTGTCCCACAGATAATAAATGTCTTTTGCATATGAATGGAAAATGTTACATCTCAGCTGTTTGTTGCAAGTCTGGCTCACTCTCTCAGAAGTAGAATTTAGAAACTGCCCAGGGGCTGCAAAAAGCAAAAGGGCAGCGGCTCCTCCTCCAGGGAACTTCCTCAGCTCCTGTGGACGGCCCCCAGGCTGTGTAGTCTTCAGCTCCTTCATACAGGAACAGGAGCCACAAAAAAACCTCCCAGTGGGTTACACTTGTGGGTGTAGTTCACCCAGTCTAACTAGCCCAGAGACCTCACAGAGACTGCTGATGAGGCTGGAGACCACCAAGGACTGTGTTGGGATTTTTTCCTGGCATGGGCTCAAGTCGATGGGCACAGAAGCCTTGTGTTTACAAAACGTTCCCAGGAAAGTACAATTTGCCAAAGCAGTATGGCTGGGGGATGGGGTGGCTGAGATAGCAGCTGTTTGGTCATGTATTTTTTTTTTTTTAATGTTATTGAAGTATAGTTGACTTACAATGTGTTAATTTCTGTTTGTTGTATAACTGAAGGAGCACGCGATGGTTCACTAGAATCAGTGATTCAATGGACCCGAACTTGGACAAACTCTGGGAAGCAGTGAGGGACAAGGAGGCCTGACGTCTTGCAGTCTGTGGAGTTGCAAAGAGTCAGGCATGACTTACAGACTGAACAACAACAACGTTTATATATATTATATTATACATTATATTATATTATATATTATATATATAACAACATTTATATATATATGCACACACACACATATATATATGCACACATCAAGCTTCCCTGGTAGCTCAGATGAAAATCTCCTGGAGAAGAAAATGGCAACCCACTCCAGTATTCTTGTCTCAAAAACCCCTGGATAGAAGAGCCTGGCGGGCTATAATCCATGGGGTCACAAACAGTTGGATAAGATTGAGAGACTAACATACATTTATATATATATATATATGTATAAGTTTTAATATTCTTTTCCACTATGGTTTGTCATAGAGTATTTAATATGGTTCCTTGTGCTATACAGTATGACCTTGTTGTTCACATAGTCTATATATAATAGCTTGCCTCTGCTAATCCCAAACTCCCTTTCTTTCCCTACCCTCCCTGCTCCTTGGCAATAATAAATCTGTTCTTTAGGTCTTTGAGTCTGTTTTTGTTTCATACCTATGTTGATTTGTATTGTATTTTTATTATTTAAAAAATATATATATTTACGTATTTATGTGGCTGCCTTGGGTCTTAGTGGCAGCATGTGGGAGCTTCATTGCATCATGTGGGATTTTGCATTATGGCTGCCCGAGGCGCTGGGCTCTGGAGAGCTCGGACTCAGTAGTTGGGGCACATGAATTCAGTTGTTCCGCGGCATGTGGGATTTTAGTTCCCCGACTAGGGATCAAACCCGTGTCAGCACATTTCAAGGTGGATTCTCAATCACTGGACCACCAGGGAAGTTCCTGTATGGTATTTCAGACTCTACATTTAAGTGATACCATAGGGGCTTTCTTTTTGTCTGTCTTAATTCGTATGATAATCACTAGGCCCATCTATACTGCTGCAAATGGCTTTGTTTCATTATTTCTGGTGGCTGAGTAGTACTCCATCGCGTATACACCACGGCTTCATCCATTCATTTGTTGGTGGACATTCAGTTTGCTTCTGTGTCTCGCGTCTGGCCACAGATTCTACAAGAGAGGTTTGGAGGTGGTCAGGGAGGGACTTGGTGCCTAAAGTGATGTGCGTTTCTGGAAAGAGCGGCACTATCTAAGGCGCGTTTCTTTCTCGAAAGGGCGGCACTATCTAAGGCACGTGATTGTGTGAGAAGCGCTGCGGCCCTTAGGTCTCCACTGACTGTTTTATGGCCAGCACAGAAGGCGCTCATGCAGTACTCCTCCTGCGTGAGTACTGATCTGAGTATTGGACTTCGCCTCCAGGAAGATGACAAAGTGGCTGAAACAGAGCCTGGGAGCCTGCATCCAGCCTTGTGGTTCCCAAGTGACTCTGGAAAACTTGACCCATCGCTTAGACCCTAGGGGTTCCTAGTCTCATTTTGAAAACAGGAAAAAAATATTTTTTAGAAGAAATTCCTAAATACAGACCTTGGTGCGAGGGGGAGGCAGTTTCCCATGCCTACCTAGAAGCAAACGCAAGGCCAGCTTTAGATCAGTCCACAGCCTCCTGTCTGCTCTCACTCAAAATTGTGGAAGAGAGAATTGCTAGGAAATTAAAATTAGACTTTTGTTATTATCATCCTTGTTTTTCTTTAGCACAGATGCAATAACTGCCTCCCTCCACCAATCATTCCAAATTGGCATGTCCCTCACTCTACAGAAAGGCAAGGGTGAAGGATGTGAAAAATATGGGAGGTACCACATCCCTGGAAGCAGTGAACGATGCTCAGGCAACAGTGTGACTGCTTCCCCCACCCACCTCTACTCCACTCCCTCTTCCTAAATTTTCTGAGCAATTTGGCCCAGGCTTTTTGTTGAGAATAATCTTCAACCCTGCAGGTAACTATATTGCAACCCTCTTTCTCCCTGGGTGTTCTTCTGATCACGGAACATTTTAAACTGGTTTTGATGAAGCTAAAACTGCCAAAGTGCATCCTGTTAGGACCTTGGGAGTACAGATGTGTGTTAACACCACATCCTCAGTAGGAGAAAGAAGCCCAGGGGTGACCAAGAAGAGGGGCTTACCCTGCGAGACAGGACGCCTGCATCTGAAATCCATTCCCTAGTGGGGAAAGAAACAAGGGGAGACTTGATCAGCTTTGTTGAGGAGATGCTAGGAAACACTATATCGGACATAGAAAGCCACAAGCTCAGGGAACCTGGAAGGTCTCCAAGTGGGACAAAGGAGATCTGTGCTTTCATCCCCTGACTTGGCGATTCTCTGATAATTACTACTGAAGGAGCCATCATGTTGCTGATTTTACTTAATGCACTTAAATTCTAATTAATATTATTGGATTCTTCTTAGAGGTGAAACTAAACATGCTTGTTTGCTCTTACACCCTTCTTTCATCTCAAGAATTTGCAAGAAAGGAGTGAAGGCATGTTGGCATTTATTGCTTCTCAGCAGTTGGCATTTTTACCTTCCCAGTTTCACTCCACTTTCTGTTCTAACCTGCTAACCTTTTCTCTCTCTGTTCACCTGGCTGAGGAGAGGACAGTTATGGGTGTCAGACAGCCCTGCCTGTCAGAGACCAGGATGCAGTGATGGGAGCCCAGGCAGGGAACTGGGAAGTCCTGCGGGGCTGGGGTTCCTGCAGACACAGCTTGTCTTGTACAGGTGAGGAAACTGAGGTGAAGCTTCACAGAAGTGGAGCGACTCACCTGTGATCACAGGTTTTAGGTTCCTGTGTCTGAAGGTAGAGATTTGTCTCTGCCTGTGGCCTTGTTTTGATAATTCCATGAGCTATAATTATACGTGAAAGGATTTTGTCTGCTATCATGTATCAGAAAGTCTGAGCTATTATTTTTCTGGTTAACTGATAAAAACAACCCCAAACCCCCGTGAAATGTCTGCTGCATCCTCCTAGCCCACGTTTCACGCCTTCACGGAGCCTGAATTGTGCCATGGTGACGTCTGGTGGCTCGCCGTGTGCCACATGAGGCAGGCTCCTGAGCTGCCATGGAGGGCAGCTGGAGCGACTCTGCATTTGGGTTGTGCCTGAGGCCAGCCTGGTATCAGAGGAGCCTGGTTTGGGGTGGAGTGTGTCTGCCATGTGCCTTCCCTCTGGACATTCACTAACTGGGGGTGAGGATGGGTGAGGTGCCATGCTGAGCACAGCTGGGCTGGGGGGTAAATAAAAAAGAAAATACATGAGCCCTGCCTTCACAGCGGGCACGTGGCATAGGCTGTGACCAAGGTGACAACGGATATAGGTATTGCAGGGTGGTGGTGGATGTCAGCACAGGTGTGGCAGGTGGGAGAGAAGGTGCATGTGCGGAGGAGGTGGGGAGAGGTGCTCTAGGCAGACAGATGGGGCAGGATGGGACGTGGAAACTGCGAGAAACTCACAAACACACCCTGATATACGGCTTCTGTGCAAGGTGATGGGTCTGGATGAGGCTGGGGTGTGCTGGTGAGCTGTTCTGAAATGTCATACTGAGGGCTCTGGGCACCACTGGAGGCTTGGGAACAAATGAGTCTCAAACAGATTTGCTAGAAATGTCCTTCCAGCAGAAAGAGAGGCTGGAGGCCAGAGTTCAGTTAGGAGAGGCCCGTGTGGCTGCCACCCAGGGGGGTGAGGTGGGAGTCTCCCCACCCATCCCATTGCCTGGAGTTCAGAAGGAGATCAACCTGAGTGGGCTTTGGGGTGATTTGAGCTGCTGTTGAAGGGTCAAGATAAGGGGGTAATTTATGCAGAAAAAGACGGAGCTCTTCTCCAGCCCAGTGAGAATCCCTTCCTACAGAGACCAGCTAATAGAGAGTTTCACTAAAGGCACCGGGGGGTGCTGTGAAGGACTTGCATAATCACTTGCCCGGTGCTGGTTGAAGGAAACTACTCCACTAGGATCAGCGGATGTATCTCCAGCCACACGAGGGCTGACTCCACGGCTGCATCTTTTCTTCGGAGTTCCTGCCGCCTCCCCTTCCAGCCACCCTCGCCCTCCAGGATCCTTCCTGCTCTTCCTGCTGCTTGGGGAGGCTGCCAGAGGGGTGGAGAGCATCCCTGTGTGCAAGGCTCCCTGCTTTTGGTTCCGGGCTGGGCTTTGTGCTTTCAGAGCTAAGATTGTGTCCATCTTTTCCTACTCTGTCTGGTGTCTATTACTGAATTGTCCATGCCGGTCCCCTGCTTTCTTTGTTTTAAGCAGTTATTATCTTCTTTGTTGGATAAGCTCCTAAAACATAGATAGTAAGGAACCATGTTTTGTTCTAAAAAGTGAGCAGAGCATCCCCACAGGCACAGAAGCACAGTAAATAGCTGTTTAATGGGGAGCGTGATGACGGAAGCATGGATTTGGTGACTTGGAAAATCATACCAAAGAGAGGAGTATGTGTGTTCACACACAAGGTTTTAAACATCAGCACCTCCCTGTTCTGGAGTTCTTTCTACTTTCCTTGCATGTTTCTTTGAACCTTGGATGGCTTTGAGGATTGAGTGGGCAGATAAGTTTTTCCCCATTTGACACGTAGGAAAACTGAATCGCAGAAAGGGTGGGACCCGGGCTTGTAGCAAATGAGATAAGCAGACAAAGACCCAGCTGGCTCGACTCTGTGGAAGTCAGGCGAGGAGCTCAGTGTGTGGCAGCGGCTTCTCTTCACTATGAACTGGGGACTGAGTCTCCATCAGATGAAACACACCAGTGTCTGGCAGCCTCCAGATGGGAGAGATCCTCTTAAAATCCAAGTAATACCTGGTACATTGTCAAGCTTTCAGAACGCTCAGTGCACAATCGCTCTTCGAATCCACCAACCCCAGAAAACACTGTTGTTTTATGTCAAGTTAAGGAATCAGGAGATACAAGTTCCCATCCCCAACCTTTTTTTTTTTTTAATTTCTATTGGAGTAGAGTTGCTTTACAATGTGTTAGTTTCTGCTGAACAGCAAAGTGAATCAGCCATGCGTATACATACATCCCCTCCTTTTTGGATTTTCCTCCCCATTTAGATCACCACAGAGCACTGAGCAGAGTTTCTTGTGCTTGCTATACAGCAGGTTCTCATTAGTTATTGATTTTATACATAGTAGTGTATATATATCAGTCCCAATCTCCCAATTCATCTTACCTTGCAACTCTTTTTTGAACTAAATAGCTACATAGCCATAGGCTTAAGAGGGACATAGCTGTGTGTCTAAATTTCTCCAGGGTCTGTATCTATAGATGACTTCTCAGGCCCCTCCAAGCACCAAATATACACCTTCTGCAAAGTTCTCAGTAAAACAACTTCCCTGGCACATAGACGCAGCACACAGACCTACTTATTTTCTGTGCAACACCACATACTATCCTCTCATAAAATGTCCATGATTGATTATAATCTGTCTCAGCTTCTCTTTGGCAGAGCAAAATGTCTGTGTGTGTCTATGTGGCGTCACTTAAACGCCCAACTCACTGCATGGCCCACTTGTCAAATGGGTGAAGAATTCAATACACCCCTAACCCTAATCCTAACCCACAGCCCCGTGGCCGTGGTCCCATCTCTGGATGCTGTTTTCTTCCCATGGAGGCAACTCCCCTCCCCGGTGCTCCTGCCTGTGTACGTTTAGTTCTAGGCAAACTCAGAACTCACTGTCCTGCCCTGAGATTCCCAGTTCACGTGCCCCTCCCATCTCCAGGCAGCTGACACCCCCACCAGGAGGCCCTTCCGGTTCTCGGACCTGCTGGGTTGACCCTTTGCCTCATGGTGTCAGCGCCCCTGGGTGGCCCTTGCCCACCCCGCCCACGCGTCTGGCTGTCGGCTCTTCTCAGCACCTCCCAGAGCAGGACCTTGTTGCCCAGCATCCCCCACCCTGTGCTGGTTCATCTCTGCAGCCTCCCAAGCATCTCATGCAGCCTTTCTTATAGGGTCACCTCCCAGTTGCAAAATGTTTGTGAGAATTACAAACAGGATCGCCTTAGTCCTGGAGCCCCAGAAGCCAGCCCTGAGAGGCGAATTTGTGTGAAAGTGATGTATTAAGGGCTTGTTCCCCAGAGAGACCACAGAAGGAGCAGGGGTGGGGCATCCAGGAAGGGCTGGTGTCCCTGAAGGTGGCTCCCAGGGGACCTACTCCCGCCGCCGGCACACCACTGCTGCCCTGGGGACACACACCCTTCCCCAGGCACCTCGGCCCCTGGGGGTGGGTGTGGAGGGGCACCCAAGTCTAAGGCAGCCTCCCGGGAGAGGCAGGCGTGGCCTCTTCAGAAGAGAAGTGCAGACCCAGGGCGCGGGCCACAGCGGGCTGGGCCGACAGACCGCAGCCACGCGCTGCACGGGTGGGGACACCCTGTGGACGGAGGGCTGGGACTCACGCCTGGCTTCCTGCCTCACTGGTCCAAGTGCCATTTTGTCCCCTCAGCCTTGAGCTTCTCCCCAGCTGGTGGTTCGAGTCCTCACTGTAGGTCATTCTGAATGGTGACAGGAGGGCATCGGAGGCAAGATCCAGGCCTGGGGGAGGGATTCCAAGCGTGTCCAAACTGGGAGCTGGAGCGGAAACTCACCCCAGAGATGGGACAAGCATGGCACACATGCTGCTTTGTCTGAGGCGGACTCCCACGCAGAGCGCCAGGCTGGCGCACCTTCCCCAACCGCCCCCAGCTCTGGGCTCAGGGACAGTGGGGACATCCAGGCCTGTTTCCAGCATGACAGGGCACCCTGATACACACCATCCACCTCTAGTGTACTCGAGTGAGCCTCGGTTTTCAAGTGTACCTGTGAACAGTGTCAGCTTGGACCAAAATTAGTGCATCCCCCGGCTGCTCTCCTTCCAGCTGGCCCACCATCTCCAGGGAGAAGCTCCATCTCTGGTGTGGGCACTACACAGTCTGGCTGTCAGGACAGGATGGCTTGTGATATCAGAGACACAGATGAGAAGCAGCAGATTCATTTGCCTCTGGGGGTCTGGCCACTCCTCCCAGGGTGGGCCACCCTTAGAGAAGGGGGCCGGGCTTAGGCTTGGTGCCTCGGCGGCTTAGTGGCCTGTGACGACTTTTCAGGTGGTCCTTGCAGAGCTCTTCATTTCGGATCTCTGGTCTTTCCTACATTCAGGAGAAAGGAGACAGTCCGTCACGTGGCTTGCTGCCTTAGTTCCTGTAGGGAAAAGATGGCACACTCAAACTAGGCATCTTGAGGAGAGTTTAATAAAGTGGATGTTTACAAAGGTGCAGCCACAGTTAGTTAGGACACCAGGCACAAACTGGGCAGGAGTGGGGCTTGGCTGATACCTCCAGGTCTCGAATGGTGAAAGGAGGAGGTCGAAGTTCTTACCAGGGACAGAGGCCCCTGGTCAGGAGCTGTGACCTCTGACAGAAGTGTGGACGGCTGGTGGTAGCCCCTCCCCAGCCCATCAGCGGACTTGAGGGGTCGGAGGTGAGGAAACAGTCGATGTGACCCACACTAGTCAGTCTGCGGTGGATGGAGGCGACACAGAAAGCTCAGGACCCGCACTCACTGGCTTCATCTCACCTACCTTTTCTGCCAAAGCCTGATGCTCCTTACAGGCCAAATGTGCATCCTTCTGCACACACGCTGGTGTCTTTCCACAGCTCCCAGCCATGCGGTTTTCTGTACCTGAAATGCTGTGCCTTGCCCTGTTCTCTTTGGCAAGCTCCTTCCAGTCTCAAAGGCCACCTTGACTCTCACAAGACCCAGATTGCCTTGCAAATAGCCAAAAATCCTTAGAATAGAAAGACACATGTTGTATGGCCCCTCCCCCTACCCATATTACAGGTAGACTGAGGATGGATGGTCTTCAGAGCACACGTCTTTTTTTTTCTCTGGAAGGCAAAAACAGTAGCAGTTGAGAGATGTGAGGCCAGTGTGAGTTGTGAATTCAGTGTTTGTTTCTGTAGGTGACCCAAGCCAATTTCATACAAGTGTATATTCCAGTAGGGTCAAAATTAGGCTTCCCTGATAGCTCAGTGGGTAAAGAATAGGCTGGCAATGCGGGAGACCTGGGTTCAATCCCTGGGTTGGAAAGATCTCCCTGGAGAAGAGCATGACAACCCACTCCAGTATACTTGCCTAGAGAATCCCATGGACAGAGGAGCCTTCCAAAGGATCACAGAGAGTTGGACATGACTGAGTGACTAAATACACACACACACAGGGTCAAAATTAGCAACCCCCTTCGCCCCTACAGTAAAGAGCTAAGGTACCAGCTGTTTTTTGCTGAATTTTCAGCAGGTTGGTGATGGAACATCCTGGTTTGTCTGTTGGTTGGTGTCCTGCAGAAGCGGACGTGGGGGATGCACAGGCCAGCTGCACAGAGCTCGCTGTTGGTATTTCCAGGCCCTCCTCCTTGTGATGCTTTGCTCTGCAGCTTGAAGGGAGGTGCTAGGCACAAGCTCAGAGGAACCAGACTTAGGGGGCAGCCGGACCATTTCTGCGAGATAAGAGGAGATTGTGATCAGGTGCTGTGAAGGGCGGAAGCACTCACTTCGCCGTAGGCTCAAATGTTGCTGGAGACGTGTTGCTTTTCAAAGGCAGTTAAAGGGCCATTTGAGAGAAGAGATGGGTGGATTACCCACTGTCCAGGCCCATTATAGTCCTCAGATATTCAGGCAGGTGTGTTTAAGAAAGGCCGAGCCAGAATTGTTCTGTCTTTCTTCAATAATCCTCTTTATTTCAACACTCTTTGTGTCTGTCTTCAGAAGGTGCCAAGCAGATCTTTCTGCAGTATTTTTCTTCCAGTTTCCAGGTTCCTATTTCTCTCTCTGTCTCTTTTTCTCCTTTCCTCCCCAATCCAAGAGGAGCTTGAGGCCCCGAATCCACATTTTATGTTTTATCTCTGCAGCACTCATCTTAGCCTTGCTTAATCATTTTCTCTTGCTATTCCTCTATGTACGAATGCAGCCACTGTAATAAAGCCGCTATTCATCAGCAGGAGATTAAGGGCACAGAGGGCCGCACTTCCAGAGCCTTGGTATAATCGGAGCAGCTGCAGAAAATTTCAGGTGTATCAGCTCTCCCCGCTGTGCACTGTATTCAGGTGCGTGGTCTGGCATGGCGCCATGGGGCTGGTCCTCTTCTGGGCAACCACACGTGAGAGCGCTCATCGTGAAAGGGGAATGCGGAGTATCCATGCAGGCCAGACACCCTTGACGGCATACACTCACGTGGACCAGGCCCGTTCTCTGCAAGAAGAAACCTCTCCAAGGAAAGGAACAGGGTGAAGACAGACGGACTGAGAAGGACACGGGCACGGCTGTGACGTGGTGAACAAGCCATGGCTCCCAGGTTTTCTCTCCCTGTCTGGATCTTGCCAGGATGTTGCATACAGGCGAGACCATGAACTGTCCAGCGGGGTCTACACATGGGAAAGGAGAGCCTCCATTCTGGCGGGAAGGGAGGCCCTTTCTGAGAAGTAGGGAAGGCTGACCACTGCCTGGAGGGCCGGAGTGTAGACGCAAATGAGGGCAGGCACGGAGGCTCCGAATGGAGAGATGATTGGAGTTTGGAGAGTCCCAGGTCTCAGGCTGGAAGCCCGGTGTGTGCAGAGGTTGGTCCTCTGTTCTTTGCACATATCGTGGGACGGGCAGAGGAAAGGGTGCTCAGGGTGGGTGCCTGGTGCGTCTCAAGGCTGTGGGAGAGGGATGGAGAACTTCAAGGCTGGGGCAGGGAGTCTCCAGTCCTTCCTGGCTCTCTCCTTCTCTTCCCGGCCTGCCTCATGCCGGCCTGTGATTCCTTCTTCAGTAACAAGTAGCTCTGTCTTGTTACTCTCACCTGGATTAGTTAGGGCCGGTTGAGTTTGAAGCTTTCCTTACTCCTGATTAATTTTACAGTGGATCCCCCTCCTGGGGGAGTTGAAATAGCAATGAAATACGTCTGATTTTAGGAGTAATTTTGTAGCAGTGAATTAAGGGCTATCCTTGGAAAAAGGGAGCCTAGTGACTGTGTTTTCTACCCAGTCTTCTCCTGACTCCCTTGCCAGGATGTTGCATACAGGCGAGACCATGAACTGTCCAGCGGGGTCTACACATGGGAAAGGAGAGCCTCCATTCTGGCGGGAAGGGAGGCCCTTTCCGAGAAGTAGGGAAGGCTGACCACTGCCTGGAGGGCCGGAGTGTAGACGCAAATGAGGGCAGGCACGGAGGCTCCGAATGGAGAGATGATTGGAGTTTGGAGAGTCCCAGGTCTCAGGCTGGAAGCCCGGTGTGTGCAGAGGTTGGTCCTCTGTTCTTTGCACATATCGTGGGACGGGCAGAGGAAAGGGTGCTCAGGGTGGGTGCCTGGTGCGTCTCAAGGCTGTGGGAGAGGGATGGAGAACTTCAAGGCTGGGGCAGGGAGTCTCCAGTCCTTCCTGGCTCTCTCCTTCTCTTCCCGGCCTGCCTCATGCCGGCCTGTGATTCCTTCTTCAGTAACAAGTAGCTCTGTCTTGTTACTCTCACCTGGATTAGTTAGGGCCGGTTGAGTTTGAAGCTTTCCTTACTCCTGATTAATTTTACAGTGGATCCCCCTCCTGGGGGAGTTGAAATAGCAATGAAATACGTCTGATTTTAGGAGTAATTTTGTAGCAGTGAATTAAGGGCTATCCTTGGAAAAAGGGAGCCTAGTGACTGTGTTTTCTACCCAGTCTTCTCCTGACTCCCGCTAACCGAAGCTTCGGCTTTGCTTGGAAGTGTGCTTTTGCTCTTTTCACTTTTTTTTTTTTTTAAACTACCTGGGAGAATTGTCTCCTGTGCATTGTTGTGGAGACTCGATAAATGAGACAGATAGAAGGGGGCAGGTGTAAGGAAGGGCCAGGAGTTGGCTGCCAGGTTACCTTTGTGATCCAGCTCTGTCGAAGCCACATTAATTCCATGGAGACTCAGCAAGACTGATAGCCAGCAGTGACGGTTTGGACATCTACTCATGACCTTGGAAGTGCCCCAAGCCAGGATGGAAGCTCTGCCAGTTTTTCCATGTAGTATTTCACAAGGGGGCCGCCTAACCATGCGGGGCAGTGTGGCGAGACCACTTCCATTTCAGTCAATTTCCAGTCATTAGACACTCACGAGAAAGCCCAGCGTGGTCCTCTTGTGTTCACCAAGAGGCTGCGAGACGCCCCCTTGACGGGCATCAGAAACAATCATTCAGGCAGTTTAGAGGTTGTTGATCAGCCTGTCCTGCAGCAGCTCCGTCCATCTGGTGTCCGGTTGCATTTAAGCTGCTGGAGGAGAAAACAGCCAGGACTCTGCTTCTGACTTGCCCCAGTGTATTGGTCGTAAGAAAGTTCTTTCCTGTAAAGTGGTTGAAAAGTGTTTCAAATGAGAATCATTGCCTAGGGCCCATTGTGCTGTGCTCTCATGTCACCAGCAACCAGAGAAATGTCTAAATTAATGGACCTCAAAACAGGGTCCCCAGCCCAGGTAGGGGTCAAGCAGTCTGTCCTTTATCAGAAATTACAGGTGGTTCTGGTGCTTGTTGAATTCAAATGTTGTGGGGACTTTAAAAAGTATGTATTTTATTGCAAAATGTTTGCTTTACAATATCGTGCTGGTTTTTGCCACACATTAAAATGAATCGGCCACAGATATACCATGTATCCCCCCCTCCCTCTTGAACCTTCCTCCCATCTCCCAACCCATCCCACCTCTCTAGGTTGTCACAGAGCACTGGGCTGAGTTCCCTGTATCATACAGCAAATTCTGACTGGCTATCTATTTTACATAAGATAATGGATATATTTCCATGCCAGTCTCTCAATTCCTCCCATTATGGGGAGGCCCTGGATAAGGACATTCAAGATCCCTGACTTTAGGGAAAACAAACAAAAGCTAGGTTTGAAACTACTTGTTTCTGCAGCTTACTATCAGGGTCATCTTAGTTCATTTGGATAATATTTGTTAGACTCAGTTAGCCTCATCTATAAATTGGCAATAATAAGTGAACCCAACCAAGTTTTTCGAGATGATAAAATACCACACAGCATACACTTGCAGTGTATGTGTGCTAAGTCGCTTCAGTTGTGTCTGACTCTTTGCAACCCCATAGACTACAGCCCGCCAGGCTCCTCTGTCCATGGGGGATTCTCCAGGCAAGACTACTGGAGTGGGCTGCCGTGCCCTCCTCCAGGGAATCTTCCTGACCCAGGGATTGAACCTGGATCTCTCATATCTCCTGCATTGGCAGGAGGGTTCTTTACCTCTAGCGCCACATAGGAAGCCCCATAGACTTGCAGGGTACCTAGCATATAGTAATATGTGTTCAGTAAACATTAGTCATGAGTATGAATTTAGCCAATTCCTCTATTTGCATCCAAGCAAAATCCTGAGCAGTGGTCGCCCTTAAGGTCATGAATATGAATGACATCCTAGGTACATTGCTAGCAAAGCAAAGTGGAGTGTGTTGTTCTTAAGGGATTTCACACCATATGGTTCAAATCCACAGTTCAGTGAGGTAGCCTGAGAGGAAGAGCATCAGGTTTGCAAGGAGACACAGCATCAGGGGAGGCCCAGCATCAGGTGCTTCCTCCATCGGCTGTACTTTCTCAGGTATGTTCAGGATATTGTTATCGCAACTGACAGCAAGTGTGCTCTAGACTGCTCCAGACTGTAAGTGCCTTCTGGTGACTGGAGAGCTTATTAAAATACAGGTTCCAGCTCATTACATCTGAGGTGGAGGCCTAAGAATCTGTGTTTCAAATAAGCTCCCGAGTGCTGTTCCTCTGCTGGTTTTCTGATCGCACCTTCCTGTGGTGAAGTGCTATTAATAGCTCAGTGCTCCTCAAGCCCTCATATGCATATGATTCCCTCTAGATTTATGCTGTTGAAGACGTGGTCTGGGGCCCGCCAGCATTGTCATCTCTTGGGAGCTTACTGAAACTGCAGAATCTCAGGCCCCACCCTAGAGGTACCAAATCAGAACGTGTGTTTTGGTAGGAGTCCAAGGAAATTTATAAAATGTGACATCCATTCAGGGTGTGTGTTTATTCACACTGGACCCTGTTCTGGTTAAATGCCATGCTCTCGCCATCTTGAAATTCTTAATAATTCTTGAACAAAGGGTTCTGCATCTGCGTTTTGCACTGAAAACCACAAATCATGCAGCCTGATCCTGGACACCGCTCTCTACATCTGTGCTCTTCAAACTTAGGTGGGTACGTGACCCAACTGGGGTATTGTTAGGAATTCGTGTGTCTGGCTTCCAAAAGATTCTGAATCCGTAGGACAAGAAGATCTATAACAAACACCTCACCTGATTTTGATGCAAGTGTTCCATACCCACTTTGAGAAATACTCCCTGGTCAGTTTTCCCATCATTTCTCTCCTTTATTGTCCAAAAAAAAAAAAAAAAATCAGTAAGTGGCACAAAGTGAGCTGGACAGCAGAGCAGAGGTGTTTCTGGTTGAGCAGTTTTCCCCACAGGGGCTCTCAGCAAGCCTCCACACCTGCGCCTGAGAGGCCCAGCAATGATCCTGTGACATTTACACAAGTACAGTGGAAGGCATGCACAGCCCAGGAGAGCGGTCTCGAGAGGGACCGCCTGGGGGAGCGGGCGCGCCTGGCAGCAGTCCTCAGGCTTTTTATGGTCACAGACAACTTTGAGAATTCAATGGAAGCAACTGTCCCTCCCCACTGAAAACCTTACCTTTGCACATCCTAAGGGGAACCCAGGACCAGGAATTAGAACCTGGCTGAGAGGTCTGACTCCATCACCCCCTAGCTTTCTGTTCTGGGCAAGTCATCAGACTGTTCCGACCCTGGAGGCCTGATCTTTAAGGCGGAGAATGGTAAGATCATCTATCTCAGCAATTTGCTGCAAGAATCACAGTGTGGATGTAAAGGCGCTTTGTTCTCTGCAGAAGAAGATATAAATTGGAGGCAATATTGTACCTACTGTGGCTATTTCCAGCCTTATACTCAGGATCAGGACACTGCGTTTGTGAATTTAGCCTCAGGCCACAGAACATATCCTGTGTAGCTAGAGAAGGAAGTGAATGCAGAGAAACTTGATGAGGACTTGGCCAGAGTAGCTAGGAAATTTGAAAGTGCAGGAAAAGAGAAGGGAGCTTCCACAATTTGGGGACTCCAGATGCAGAAATAAAAGAAAGAAAATCTATTTTTACGCGTGCGAACAGTTTTGGGATTTTGGAAAATGCCTTTAGTCTAGCAGTAACTGAACATTTCTGCCCCTGGGTGTAATGAGGAGAGAGAGCAATGATGGTGGTCTGCATTTAGTTTTGACTTCAAAAGACTTCTGTTGGAATCTGCTATTCTGAGATGAGAGGAAGAATGTTTAGTAGTTAAAGTCTGCGTTTCTGATCTAGCACATATTATCTGTGTGATTTAGGAGAAGCATTCAGTGTCTTTGTTCTTCGATTCTTTTCACCAATAGGACCTTCCTCATGGCACTGCTATGAGTATTGGACAACTTAGTACACCCAGAACATTTAGAAAGTAATGCGAGAAATTATCATCATGCATATCATAGAAATCTCAGAGGGAGGGGAGGTGGGGGTAGTCCCAGGGCACAGCTCTTCTTGGGATGGACAGTGACTCCAGGTTATAGCTACTGAATATTTAGGACTATCGAAACCATTGTATGCTCAGGGATTTTCAGACACAGGGTCACTCAGGACCTGGAAGTCTGAATTAGCCAGTGTTCTGAGGCTGCAGTTCTGCAAGGCCTCTGATGCTGAAACCCAGGCCAAATCAAACAGGAGGTGCCTGTGTGTACACTGGGGGCAGGGTGACCAGTCATCCCAGCCTTGCCAAGAAGACCCTGATGGCATCTGTTTCTTTGTGGTCCCTTGACTTACCTGTCTGGTCCTCTCTCCAGGTGCACGATTGACAACCGGGTCACCCGAGTGGCCTGGCTGAACCGCAGTACCATCCTCTATGCCGGGAATGACAAGTGGTGCCTAGATCCCCGCGTGGTCCTCCTGAGCAACACCCAGACCCAGTACAGCATCGAGATCCAGAATGTGGACGTGTACGACGAGGGCCCCTACACCTGCTCCGTGCAGACGGACAACCACCCCAAGACCTCCCGCGTCCACCTCATCGTGCAAGGTAGGCGGCCTTGGGGGCGGCCAGGGGTGGCTGGGAGGGCCTGTGTCTGACACTTTCACTGTGATCCTCAATTTAGATGAGACTGTCTGTTCCATCTGGCCAGGATGGTTTCCTAATTTTCACTTTGCCCTTAGATGCTAAAATTTCAAATCATTTTACCATTGAATAGGACTAGGATTTGGGCCTTTTCTTTGCTCCTGATCCAATAATGTATTGTCTCAGAAAATTATCTCCTCATTATTTCTTTCTTGGCTTTTTTCTCCTCTGAGTTTTTTAAAGGTTCTATCCAGCGCTAAGCGTGCTTTATTTTCAGAGCCGTGTGTTAGCTCGTCTGGCTCTGTGCATATGCCATCCCTCACATAGCCGGCAAAGAAGGCAGAGCCGACTGCGGATGCTCTAGACACCTACCTGGGATGATTACAGCCACCTCTGCTGTTTGCAGCTTGCTTGCTTCTTCTTTCCCCTCCAGCCCGGGACCGTGTCTCCCCTTTAATACCTATGTCTGATTCTCCATGTTTTGGTTGCGTCCCACTCCCCTCCTGTTCCTCAGAGCCTCTCGACTCACCCCAGCTTTTGAGATCCGTGTCTTTGCCTCTCCTAATTCTGCTGTCTCCGTGCCTCCCTGGTGCTTCTGTGCTTCCCTATAGGCAGAGCAGGTGCCAGACATTCAGACCACAGCTGACCACACAGACAGGTTCCTTGTCCAGGAGCCAGCATTTTCTGGCTTGGGCAAACCTCAAGTTACCAACTGTGTCTCAGGGTTTCCTTCTGTAAAATGGAATCAGTGTTGCAAGGGTCTGCGGTGAGGATTACACTTTCCATGTATTGGAGTGTGAGACAGAAGAGGGTATGGCACACAGAGATGCTATTTAAGTGTTAGCTAGGGCTTCCCTTGTGGCTCAGCAGTAAAGAATCTGCCTGCAGTGCAGGGGACCCAGGTTCGATCCCTGGGTCAGGAATATCTCCAGAGAAGGGAATGGCAACCCACTCCAGTATTCTTGCCTAGGAAATCCCATGGACGGAGGAGCCTGGCGGGCTCCAGTCCTTGCGGTCGCTAAGAGTTGGACAAGACTGAGAGACTCGCACTTTCACTTTTTAAAAATACAGTTGTTTTTAACTTTTTAAAAGACATAGTTGTGTGTGGACCAGATACCTTATTGTATTACCTCAGAGGTGAAGCCCCCAAGTGATGGAGCTGGGGCCTTTGCTGGGGTTTCTCTCCTGTTCTTCATCCCCCTAGAAGGCAGGCCAGGGGCAATATGCCCCTGGTCTCCAGCAACCCCCTTGGCAGTACACCCATAGGGAGGAGAGAGCTGTGGATGGTGGGTAAAAACACAGGGAGCAGGAAGGTAGTTTGAGGAAGATGAATAGGAAGAAGCTAGAAGATTCATGGGGAGCAAGCTGGGAGAAGGCCGGAGAGAGGGCAGCCAGGGTCAGGGTGCCGAAAGTGAAAGGCAAGTCGGTGGGCAGTGACGGGTGGAGGTCAGGCTGGGGGGACACTTGCTCAGGGATTAGGCCACTGATGCTTTGGAGTCCCTTGTGCTGCAACACACCTTGGTCACACCACGTTTGCATTTTATGGGTTTTTTTTCCCCTCTTCTTTTTCCAAAAGAAAATGATGATGGCTTTTTTCTTTTGTTGGTTCTATACATGAATATCTTTCAAACTGCTGAGTACAAACAACATTTTTTAAAGGAAGTGGAATTACAGAGACAGGATCAGAGTGTATCACTAACAGAAGAATAGGTTGTGTTCCTTGAGATGGTTTCGGTGGGTGAACGTCTTGCTGTTGTTGCAAAGAAGTGGCCAGAAGAAGACTGAGAATCTCTCTTCTGCAAGGGGGTTTGAAGGATGCCTCGGTGGCTCAGGTTGCAGCAAGTGGTGTGTCTGAAGCCACACCCCATGCCCCCCACCCCATTCCGCCCATACACACACACTTACCACTGAGAGCATCTGACACTGACAGATAGACCTTAGGAACTCTGCACCATCACAGACACGTGGGTTAGGCAGCAGGGATTTTATCGAGCCGGAAAATGGAAGGAGTTGTGAAAAACTCGGAAGCCCCTGTGCAAACAAGGATCACGTTTGTGCCGTTTCTTTCCTAAGTTCCTCCTCCCTCCTCCCACGCACCCATACACTCACCATGAGCGCCTGACAGGTGTCTTAAACAACGTGTACATTTAACAAATGCTTCTTGAAGCAAATGGCTGGATTGTAGCCGGGAGGACTCACGCAGACTCAAAGAGGGGAGGTTGAGTGTATAGGGGTGGGGAGGCATGAGGGGCAGGGGATAAGGGATGGGGTCTACAGCAATGCTCCTTCCTGTCCATGCTGATGGAAAGTGTCTAATCTGCAGCTCGGCATTTATACCTCTGGCTTGGAGACATGGCCTCTGAGCATGACACACCTCCTTGAGTATCGAAATCTCATCTTGGGCTAATTTTCGAATGCTGATGGGTGTATTGATCTGGAAACAAGGCGGGTTAAAAAAGGCTCTGGTCTTGTCCACAGACTCAGCCCCAGCTAATCTGCTGTCGATATGCCTGGACCGGGCATTATTGACACTTTAATGAATAGAGGACCATAGTTTCTCAGAGCCAGCCCGTCCCCACTCTTAAAAGCAATCAGACAAACTAAATACAGCCAAGCTTCCCTGTTTCTGTATTGGAAAGAGGATGCATTACCATCCAGGATTTTTTTAAAAATGTATTTATCTTGGGATCATTTATTGTTCTGAAAATAAACCCTCATTCCCTACAAAAGCGGACTTCTGGATTCTGTTGACATCCCCGCTCAAACTTTTGCAGAACAGTGTTGAAATGAAAGATGTATGAACTTTTCAAAACTGTATTGTGATCATCAAACACACACTCACAGACAGACACACACATCGTAGCAGCAGCAGTAAGGAAGTAAACTGATATTTTTACCCAAGAGTGTATGTATTTGGGTACGTGTAGTCAGCTTCATACATAAATAAACCCACACAGAAGGAAGGTAATTTTCTTTTTTTTCCACAGGATCACATGAGCTTATTGAAGTCTGGGATTATGTTTCCCTCATTCCTGTGAAGTACCCCTATTGCCCTGCTTGTTCTCTGTACTGGGTCTCCTCTCTGGTTGTGATTCTGTGTGTTTATCCCCTGCGGAGGCCTGGTTCCACCCTTGAATCTGCCTCAGTACCAGCCGCTCTGTCCTCTGTACCTGCCCCCACCCTTGCTTTCATTCATAAAGGCGAGGGTAGGACATAAATCACCACTGAGAACATGTCTGCTTCCTAGAACCCTGGCCCAGCTCTAGGCACGTGAAGATGAATGAAATGCCACCCATGAAGCATGAGTTCCCCTTCACGGGGAGTGGATGAATTTGCATGCCACCCCAAAACTCTCCCAGAAATTTAGGTTCTAAGCTGCTTCAGTCGTGTCCAGCTCTTTGTGACCCTGTGGACTGTGACCCACCAGGCTTCTCTGTCCATGGAATTCTCCAGCAAGAATACTTGAATGGGTTGCTGTGCCCTCCTCCAGGGGATCTTCTCAACCCGGGGGTCAAACACATGTCTCATGTCTCCCGCATTGGCAGGGGGGTTCTTTACTCCTAGCGCCACCTGCGAAGCCCCTCTGGGAGTGTAGACTTTGACTAAATCCTTCTGGGGCACCAACTTCCTCCAAACCCCTGGGTCCTCTCACTCCACTGGTATGTGATCAGACATTGGAATAGCATTCAGAAACCATCTCTACAGAGACTGGTCCACTTATGTGGCTCCCGTGTTTCCGAGGGCTGCTGGGCAATGGGCAGTCCTCTGGCTCAAGCTCGGGGCTGAAGGCTGGGATTTTCCTTTCCTGAGTCTTCTAGAGCTTGAGTTCTTAGTGCATCTTCAGCCCTTCCACCCCTCAGGGCAAACCTTTCACTGTGTCAAGTTCTAGAGTTGTCCTTGGTTCCCTAGGATATTTTAAAAACCTGCTGATAATCTGTCATGTCCTTATAGTGAAAGAAAAGGGAAATAGAGGGTGTTCAGTTCCTTTTATTAGTGGGTCTATCTCTTCTCTTCTCACTATCTGTAGTTGTTGCATTGTATTTTCTGTCTTTTTTTTTTTTTTTTTTTTAAGATAGACAGCTCTGGAGCTACCTAAATTCTTCCAGAGCTTTCCAATGCTGGTGAGGGGTGGGGTGGTTTCCAAAGGTCCCGGCAGGACTGGTGAAGTGACTGGAGTGGAGACGGGGGTCAGGCAGGCCTGGGCTGCAGGGAGAGCCCTGCAATGGGCAGCCAGGGGGTGCAAAGGAGCAGCTCTGGAGTCAAGCCATGGAGAGCCCCGGGCAAAGGAAGGGAGAGTGTGAAAGCCCAGGGAACTCAGCGTTCATGGCCAGTCCTATAAGACCAGCCAGCAGGATAGAGCTGATGGTGCTTCTGATTTGCACTGTCCCGGGGCAGCATCTGGGGGTGAGCCTGGGCAGTCACATGGAGCGAGTGTCCGAGGCAGGTTGGGAGCAAGGGGCAGCCTTGGGCAGAGAGTGGTCCTGGAGCTGGTGTGGGAGGGAGGTGGGGGCAGGGAGCTGGGGCTGGTGGCAGAAAGGATAAGGGACAGACGGAACAGGTGAGCTAAGTAGCTGCTCAGCAAGGTGGCTTTTAAAGTAAATTCTAATCAGCTATAACTAAATGCAGTTTAAAAATCTACTCCTTCAGTCACACTGGCCATACTTCAGATGCTTCTAGAGCCTCAGGGGTTGGTGGCTCCTGTACTGAATGGTGTAGATGGAATGTCCCCAGTGACCTTGAACCATCACCTGGGCAGCAGGTGCTGAAGCCAAATGGGCTTCATTGACTTCTTAGGCTGGGTGTCGGGGGGAGACAGGGATGGCATTTTGGAGAGAAGATGGAAATTAAAAAAGATGGTGGTGCTTTAAATACAAGAGAGAACTGTGGGAAAAGATGTAGGTCTGGGGTTCCTCTGTTAGCTACAGAGAGAAGGACATCCGGAGTCAGGAGCTTTGTCCTAAAGAGCAGAGCAATAACTCGGTGGCTGGATAAGTGTGTGAATGCGGCGGGGAGGCGCTTCCACCAGGACCTGGAGATTCTGGCCTTGGAGCCTGGGGCAGGGTGATGCTTACTCATCTAAAGGGCTCTGTGATGAAGAGGCAGCAGGGTGGGGGGGGCTTCAGCAGACATGGGGGCAACAGAGAGGGGGGCTTCAGACATTAGGAATTCTTGATTTTCTGACGCCTTGAATTCTCCATTCAAAATAAGTTTGTGAAGAGTAAAAAAGGCCACCCAGGGGTTTGCGTGCCCACTTAGGCAGCTGGAATGTAATCTCTGAGACCAGAGTGAGGGAGCTCCATCTACGATTTATTAAAATTTGGGTCTAGTGATTTCCATCTCTTTGACCTCAGGGTGCCCTGTTTTATGAGTGTAATTAATAAGAGGCCGCTTCTACAGTCCAGCTGCACACTTTAACTATTTCCCCCTCTGGATTCGGCTGCCAAAGCAAGCTTCTCGGAAAAGCTCTACACTTGTCTTCGTTGCTGCTTGCAAGAGGCCCCGTTCTGGAAAGCAGAGTGAATGAAAACGCTTTGTACTGAATTGTTTCCAAATACAGGACTGCATGGAAGACCTCCCCAAAGCCCTAGCTGGGTCTATAAAGGCCCTGTAGTGCCGGGGAACCGCCCTGGTGGTCTTAGGGAACCTCAGGGAATGGCCTCCTTCTTGTTGTTGCTGAGTCACTAAGTTGGGTCCGAATCTTTGCCACCCCATGCTCTGCAGCACGCCAGATTTCCCTGTCCTTCACCGTCTCCCGGAGTTTACCCAGATCCATGTCCCCTGTGTTGATAATGCCATCCAACCGTCTCATCCTCTGCTGTAGTCTTCTGATCAGAGGGCAGAAACCTGCTGAGCTCAAATCTCACTTAGAGACCTATTTGCGTGACAGGGAAGAGTAGAATACAGTGCTTAGAAAAATGGAGGTATTGCTATAATAATAATAATAATAATAACACAAGCTTTTGGCCCTTTATCGGTTTTCTAGACCCTATCCAGGTCTCTCCTTTGTCACTTGAGCATCTAATCACCCCCTCCCTTTTGTTTGGTGTAAATGAGTTTTCCTGGTTCTTCCTGGGCAGAATTAATCTGAAAATCCTTTCTATTGTTTGATAGTTAATTACCTGCCTTTTGGAGTCAAACAGGCTCTGAAGATCACGTGAAGCGGGGCCCCTACTAATGTCTGTGGAATAAGGCAGAAAGGAGAAGAGGAAGCCCAGGATGTGGCTGTCCGTTCCCTGGGCTGGGGGATTCAGAGAGAAAGGGAAAAGGCGAGGCAGTATCTGGCAGCAGCAGGTGACTTGCAGACAATAAACAGAGCTTTGCGAACACCAGCCCTTCTTTCAGCTTGTATCATCTCTCTGCTCAGAGCCCTCCCCTCTTACCTGCCTGATAGGTATAATAGTGTTGCTTCCTAATCCTGAATAATTAATTGACCTTGTCAAGCCAAACTCATTATTATGATTAAGAGAACAGGAACAATAACTTTTAATTTCTAGACACCAAGCCCCATAGACCCTCCCCACCCCAAACCTGAACAAAAAGGAATTTGAAAAACAACAGATCAAATGGAACCGTGTGGTGTAATCCTACACTGAAAGCAAGTTCTGTCTCTCCAGTCACATCCTCAGGAAAGCAGTCTGCCTCCCCCTCCTCCCTTCACCTGCCCACCCCGGGCCCCGCAAGGCTCCCCTGGGGCTGAGAAAACCTTTGCACCATCTAATTCCATTCGGGCTGCCTCTCCCTGAGTCCATAACAGAGGAGCATCACCCTTGGGCCTGAGTCCACAGAAGTCACCTTTTGAGCCCATCTGCCTTCTTCAGCTGCCAGTGGCCTTGCGTGACTGGAGGTCCCGTTTGCCATCCCAAACTGCTCTCCAAACTCTCTTAGCCACTCCCTGTCCCATTCAGGACAGAGATGAAAATGCACATTTGGCCTGGCTGTAAAACTGCCTCTGAATTCCACAGGACTTTCCCCAAAGTCAGGAAATTAAATTCTGCCACGCAATTAAAGTGTTCCTCAGAGCACCCTGGAAAATGACAAGGAAGTAGAGCATTTTACCTGAAATTGATTCACAGAATTTCGACAGCATGCGAATGAGGTGACTCGGTTTTATCTGCTGAGTTTAAAAAAATTTTTGATGCAGTTATGGGCCATGGAGGGGCAAAAATTCTGAGCGAGTTTACTCAATTTTAGCAAACCCCCTGGAATGTCATCCATCTGCTAAGCCAAGTAGGATAGAGTCTATTAGACTAAAGGAATCTGAGGAAATTGCTATAGTAAAATTTATATAGGCGTAATAATAGCATTTTCTGTGTGGTCTGGTGTTGCCGGGTGGGGGGGCAGTCCTCCAATTTTCTAGGCAGTTGGGAATACTAGGCTCCTGCCTGCTGGGGCTTCCTGGTCAGCACAGTCAATAATATTATTATGGGTCCCGTGTCCAAACTGCCCACACCACAGGGCTCTAGGAAAGCAGAAAGTCTGGGTGACCCTGTCGCTTAACAGCAAGCCTTACGGACAGTGTCCCTCCAGGCAGGCAACTAGAGCTCCCAAGGAGAGGTCTTTGCCAGCTGCAGAATTCTCCCTTAGATGGTTTTCCCCAGGGAGTCTGAACTTCCTCAGATTCTCCTCCCAGAGGTTGAATAAAGTGGCTCCGATTCCTCCTGGATCTTGTGCAGCCCTACAGCCTCCAAATAAGCCTTGGCCTTTTTCACCGGGGAGAGGTACACATCAGATCCTGAGGGAGCAGCTCTTCCTAATAACTTCCTCCAGACTCCCATTCCATACGAGAGGCCTCCTGTGGTTTACTCAAATTGAGCTCGAAGCAAATATTTTAAACGAAAGATTATATAAGGTGTCTTTACGGCTTTGTGACCCACTGGATCTGCCTCATGACTATTTTCCTAAAGGTTCTGGTAGGTCATCCCTGTAGGGGTGTGTATCAAGTGAGATCAAGAATAGCATCTTTAATTTGAAAGTCATGACTGTTGTCAAGGACTCAGAAACATCTGAAACCTCTCTCCTCTTCTTGCCAAACTTGAAATGCCCAGCTTCCTAGGGCATGGGAAGAAACTGGTGACCAAGTCTCTTAGTCCATCTTTTGTCAACTTGAGGATTGTCAACTGTCAGCTTTCAATTCCATTTAACAAACATTTGGAAACCAGGCACTGGGCACACGAATGTTCAGAGTGACCTCCTTGTCTAGCAGAGGAGATGCAGTATTACCAAATAACCCTCTTAGAAGTTCACAGGGATTCAGATGCTTATTCATAGAGAAGTCATGAATACACTGAAAAGGAGGAGCTGACTTGATCTGCAAGATTAGGGAAAACTGCAAGATTGCATTTCTCCAGGGTCTTCAGGGGTGAGCAGGATTTTGGGGGGCCTCAGGCAAGAAGCAGGCCAGGCAGGAGCAGCGGCATGCACAAAGGTGGAAAGTCTGAGAATGTATGACATGTAGGAGGAGGAGTGAGGAGGATCAGACGGGGGTTTCAGGGCAGGGCTCCTGGGATGAAACCACTGAAAGTGTGGCCAGGGAAATTGGCTGCATCTAGGCTGGTCTGTGTGTCCAGAAAGGAGCTCAGCGATGATCAGAAGGATGGGCGTCCTGTGATTTCCCTTGACGTTCTACAAGAACATCACTTCTCTTCCTCAAGGAAAGTTGCATTCCATTGTTTTGGCAAAGGCCAAGTATCCAGAAGGCTCTCAGTGGAATAGAGAATGGCAAGTGTCAGGGGCAACACACCTTGGAGGAAAGAGAAGTGTTGGAAGGAAGAGCAGATCCAAACCCAATCAGTCCAAGGCCCCTCGCATGTCCAGATACACAGGGGAAGGACTGCAAAGATTCTTTTGCTGTAAGATCAGTATTTAAAGCATAGCAATATATGTTTTATAATTGCAGTCACATCAATGATGATGACTTTCCCTCACTGTAGTTAAGGTACCTTTCTTAGTACACTAGCATACGGGTCCCCAAACTCCAGGATCTAAAGCTTGATGATCTGAGGTGGAGCTGATGCAATAATAATAGAAGTAAAGTGCACAATAAATGTAATAATGCTAGAATCATCCCCAAACCATCCCTGCCCCTCACTGGTTGATGGGTGGAATAATGATCTTCCATGAAACTGGCCCCTGGTACCAAAAAAGTTGGGGACCCCTGCACTAGCAGAGTCCTTAGAGCTGGGGTTCTTAACTCTTTCATCATGATGACTGAATCAGAGAGGGTGAGGATGCTGCCAAGGGTAAATGAGAATCACAGGAAGGGGTCCACAGCCCCTCGGGTCCACAAGACCACCCACCACCAGCATCCGCTTCTCACTGGTACCCAAGAGCCTGTGGGCAGAGGACACCCAATGTTTTAGATGTCCCGAGGCCAACTTAGGCTAGATGGTATCACCCCTTGGAGCCTAGCATAAGATTTATATTCCTGTTGAGAGCCGTCTGTGATAATTTAGAGTCTGACATTGGTGAGAAATCTAATTGGCTTCTGCTGGAGTTGGGCTCAGTGGAGAAGGACTCCCGGAGATGCTGGAGCTGGATGTTTTTCTTTCGGGAGATCTTCATTTCATGTTATTTGAGAAAAAAATTTATTGATTTAAAATTAGGGCAGTTTAATTTGGTGGCATGTTTTCTTTATGTCTCAATTATATATTCATGTCTTTGTGGTAAACTCAGCTGGTGAGGGGATTAAGAATTCAAAATAGAGGATTTTCACTTGGCAAATAGTGTTTTCTACTCTGATTAATTGGGAGTCTGCACAGTGAACCCAGCGTTGGCTCCGTCGGGGATGGAATGGCTTAGCAGAAAGAAGTAAATTTCAGGATTTAGGAGTCCTGTATTCTAGTCTGAATCTTGACATAAGTACCTGGAAAAATGACTTACTTCTTTCATCTATTTCAGATTAGACACACTTTATAGAAATGTCTTGATGTATCACCCAGTCTTAATTTGGAGAAAGGTACGGGAGAGAAGGAAGCTGAACATCACTGGATAATAACGTCCTCCATGTGCGTAGTCGTTTATCAGCCATAAAGGCTTCCAGGTTCTTCCTTCCCTTTGTCTTGTATTGGCTCTTTTAGACAGTCCTGGTTCTCTGTACCAAGAATGCATACGTGCCCTCTTGCAGATTTGGGTCCCCATTCTTGGAGGTCATGTGGGGTGCATCCCCCTCTCCCCATCCTGGTCCCCACATGGCACTCTGTGTGCCTGGTTTTCTGACCTCTGACCTGCTGATCTCCCTCCACTCTCCTGCCATCATCTCCTTCTCTTAGAATTCCCGGGCCTGGTTGGTGGGGGTCATAGGGTACCACCGTGCCTGGGCATCAACAGGGGGCATTTGTGCTCATGCTGCTCCTCCCTTTAAGCACCCAAGCTGGCCGTGACTTTTCTCACTGCTTTGAGATAAGGGATCAGAAAATCTCACTGTTCTTTTCCCCTTTCACTTGTGCATAAACTACCACATGTCGAGTACTGATACACAGTTTGGAATAGATACAAAGATGAATGAGACCGGTCCCTGTGATCAGGAGGTATAATGGGGTTGGAACAGCAATTAGGGTTTAGAAGGGAGCTGTTGGGACAGAGCCATTCACGAGGATCCGAGGACTAAGACAGAGATGCTCTTGTGAGCTGGGGAGCCAGCCTGGGTTCCAGGCAGGCCAAGCTAATAGAAGGTCTTTTGAAATGAATGGTCTGACATTTTAGCTGTTGGCTGTTAAAATGACAATAAAACAGCTCGTCTGCCCACACATTCTCTGCTCTCCGTCACCCACCATTTCTCCACTTGAAGCCCAAGTGCCTTCCTCAAGCCTGTATTTGATGGTACCTCAAGGCAATGGCACGCTACTCCAGTACTCTTGCCTGGAAAATCCCGTGGGTGGAGGAGCCTGGTGGGCTGCAGTCCGTGGGGTCGTTAAGAGTCGGACACGACTGAGCGACTTCACTTTCACTTTTCACTTTCATGCATTGGAGAAGGAAATGGCAACCCACTCTAGTGTTCTTGCCTGGAGAATCCTAGGGACGGGGGAGCCTGGTAGGCTGCCGTCTATGGGGTCACACAGTCGGACCCAACTGAAGTGACTTAGCAGCAGCAGTAGCAAGGACTTTGGGGCTTCCCAAGTGGTACCAGTGGCAAAGAATCCCCTGCCGATGCAGAAGACATAGAGACATGGTTTAGATTCCTGGATCAGGAACATCTGCTGGAGAAGGAAATGGCAACCCACTCCAGTCTTCTTGCCTGGAGAATCCCATGGACAGAGGGGCCTGATGGGCTATAGTCCATGGGGTTGCAAAGAGTCAGACACGACTGGGCATCTGAGTATATATATGGACATCCTTTAGACATGAATCCGAATGCCATGTCCTGAAGGAGCTTTCTCAAACCCCCTGTCTTAGGTTAGCCCCTACCCTTCCTCCCGCTGGAGGTAGAATCATGAAACTCTGTGTTTCTCGCTGCAGTTGTAATTCGACATTAGTTTTGTGATTAGCTGAATTATGTATGTTTTCCAAGAAGCGTGTCTGCTTTTGCATTCTATCCCCAGGGCCTGGAACTTAATAGGGGCTCCCAGGCTCTTTGTTGGATAATGAATGGACCCATAAAGCTTCGTTTTTTAAATCGTTAAGCAAATTGATTTGTTGTATGTTGAGACTGTCTAAGACCAGTTTAATAATCCCTACCCAAAAATATCAGGTCCTAATTTTTGGAGCATTGAGTGTTACCTTATATGATGATATCTTTGTAGTTTAAGTGATTGAGGTTTGGCATGGAGAGATGAGCCTGGATTAACCAGGTGGATACTGAAAGTAATCACATGTATCCTTAGAAGAGGAAGGCAGGAGGCTGTACACAGACACATAGAGGAGAAAGCCATGTCTAGATGGAGCAGGGACTCAAGGTTGCTGTCCTTGGTAACCAGGGTGATGTGGCCATGAGCGAGGGAGTGTCAGCAGTCCCCATTCGCTGGAAGAGACCAGGGACAGATTCTCCCCCTAGAGCAGCCAGAAGCCATGCGGCCGGCAGGCATCTTGGTTTCAGCCCAGTGAGACGCACGTTGGGCTTCTGGTCTCCAGGACTGTGGGAGAACACACCTCTGTTGTTGTAAGCCACTGAGTCTTTCGTAACCTGTTAACAGCAACCACAGGAAGCCAATACACTGTCCTTTAACGCTGCGAGTTCCCGGTGGCTGAGAGTCAGCAAAGTTTGATATTTCAGATCTGCCAAGAAGTGCAAGTTTGGCCAATGGAAGAGTTGAAGAAAGAGTTATCTTTGGGGCAGGCTGTTTCCATTATTTTTTATTTTTACTTATTTATTTTATTTATTTTTTAATTTTAATTTTTACTTTATTTTGCTTTACAATACTGTATAAAGTAAGAAGCTCTTTGGTGATCCACCCTTGTAATGTAGACATACGTACGATATCAGCTCCTTGTCCGTGGGGGTGCCTGCAGGAGGTGACAGAGTAATCCAGATGCCAAAACAGAGACTATACTCGGTGATACTGAACATAGCTGCCCCCCAGGTGCTGGGGTGGGAGAAACACATGTGGGTCTAGTGGGAGGAGACTGGTGACATTGCCCAACCTTCAGCTCTGAGATGTGGTTTGGGAATGTGGGGTTGGAGTTGAGATAAAGTTGCTCAGTGTTCTCTCCTTAACTGGCTGGGATTGTGGTGGGGGTGGTCGTTACTCTTTGGACTTGATCTCTGTCTCACGGGCACCTTAAACTGAAGAGGTGCAATGTTGACCTCTTGTATTCTAGCCGCCTTTGCAGATGGGCCCTCAGCCCGACCCCAAGCTTCTTCCTTCTGTGTCTCCCCATGTGTGGCCTTGAGCACGTGTGAGTTGTTGGTGACGCCCTGGGCTGGCCACAGTGAGGCCCTGTTTGGAAGATGGGCGGGGTTGAGGTAGGGGTTAAGTGCACACTCTCTCTGGGACGGTTGTTCCCTCCCTCTGCCATCTCCCGACTGTCTCTCCGAGACTGTTTTCCTTTGACCTTGCTAGCAGTTTCTTTTTCGTTGCCACCTGCACTTTCTGTGGTCTTCTGCCTCTTGCGGTTATTCATCCTTTCTCCTTTCTTTCCAACCTTGCCCAGGTTTGCTCTCCTTGTCGCTCTGTTTCCTGATCGCCACCTTGAACTTGGGGCCGCACTGTCTTCACTTTGACCTCCTGGTCTCCGTCCTGTGCCGTCTTGTGCTCATGGGCTCTTTGCCCTCATGTTAGTCTAGATCCCCTCTCCCTGCTATGTTTCGTTTCTGTCTCTCTCCCTTCTCCCCTGCTTCCTTGGCCCCTTTTTGTCTGGCATCTCTCTGTGGTATCCATGGTCTCTTCCCTCCTGTCCACAGCCCCATGCTCCCCAGCCTGCCCCCTGCCCCGCAGTCTCTGCCCTCCAGCCTGTCCACTAGGACACTTTCTCCTGTGATCGGCATCTGTGATTTCCTTCCAGTACCGAGAGCTCACATGGCTGTGATGCAGAAAATAAGTAATCAAGTGTGCTTTTTATTTCTTTATTTTCATTTCACCTAATAAGCACATCTTGAAATGGAGCTGTGTGTCACTCACACTATATCACTTCCCGTGGGGAGTCCTCATTCATTCTCACTTGGAATTCTCTCCCTGCACAGCCCAGGGAGGGAAGATGGTACACTGAAGGTTTCTTTGTTGAGCTTCAAACATGGTGTGTTTGTGTCCTTTATCCCTAATGCTATTGTGTGTGTTGGGGAAGGGATGCATCTGTTTAAGAGCCAGAAGGAACTCACAGTTGATCGTGATATAATGGACTTATGTTAGGCCAGATTGAATGTGAAGAACCATAGAGGGAAGGAGGGCTGTGCCCTGGGGCTGGGGTCTCTGGGGTGACTTTGGAAGAAGGACCATTCTGAAAGACTGTTCCTTAACTCCACCTGCCTTTCCACTGATCCACTCAAGAGAGTGAAGAGTGAAAGTACCAGTTGTCTGAAACATCATGGCCAATCCACTGGTCGCCCAGACCCTTCTCCGCAGAGAGGCAATGCCTGTCATGAGGCTGGGCCCGGCCACACGCAAGAGCATCAGGACAGAGGGACTTCCTGGAGTGGGATGTTGGACACAGGGCAAGCATCTGAGCTGAGTCCCAAGGTCTTCCCGGCCCCCATATGCCCAGAGGCTCTAGACTGGAGTGCCTTACTGGAGTACAGTGTACCCATAGCTGTGCTGGTCTTGGGAGGTGGTAAACATAGCTTCTCATCTCATCTCACTGTAGAGGCAACTGGAGGAAAACAGAGAGCTCGAGCTTTCATCATGAAGTGATCATGATACTTACAGCTGTTCCTTACTGAAAGCCTACTGCGTGGCAGCCAGGAAGTGGGTAAAGCACTTTACATATATCATCTCATTTAATGCCCAAAACAACCTTGTGCATCCGGTGAGGAAACAGAAGTTTACTCGCCTGGGTCTAAGGTCCCCCACATTGGGAAATAGCAGAGCCAGGTCTGAGCTTTGGCGTCCTGACCACAGGCATTGCCCTCCCTCTCCTGAGCAAAAACTCAGGTTAATCTGACTCAGAGGAACGGCTGCCAGGTGGGAATGTGCCCTATGAGCGTGGACCATAATCTCAAACCATTTCAGAGCTGGAAACACCCTGAAGGCCACCTAGCCAGTGATCCTCAGTGCTTTTGTACATCATTTTTACTTAAAGTGTTATCCAACAACACCAGTCTTGAAGGTCTCCTCCCTGACTAGGGTTTCTGACTCAGTTTACTGGAGATACGGTCATGGCATACTTATATCTTTAAACACCCTGGGTCCTTATGTATCTCACCTACATTGAGAACCACTGTTCTCATAGTACAAATTGTTCTGGTTGTTCAGTCACTCAGTCGTGTCCAACTCTTTATGACCCCATGGACTGCAGCACGCCAGGCTTCCCTGTTCTTCACTATCTCCCAGAGTTTGCTAAAACTCATGTCCATGAGTTGGTGATGCCATCCAACCGTCTCATCCTCTGACACCTCCTTCTCTTCCTGCCCTCAATCTTTTCCAATCTCAGGGTACTTTCCAATGAGTCAGCTCTTCCCATCAGGTGTCCAAAGTATTGGAGCTTCAGCATCAGTCCTTCCAATGAATATTCAGGGTTAATTTCCTTTAGGATTGACTGGTTTGATCTCCTTGCAGTTCAAGAGACTCTCAAGAGTCTTCTCCAACACCATAGTTCAAAAGCATCAGTTCTTCAGTGCTCAGCCTTCTTTATGGTCCAACTCTCACATTCATACAGGACTACTGGAAGAAGCATAGCTTTGACTTTGCAGACCTTTGTCAGCCAAGTGATGCCTCTGCTTTTTAACATGCTGTCTAATTTTGCTTTCTTTCCTGTAGAACCCCTAATTCAGTCACCTGGTCCTATAGGTACCCCTTGTTCATATTGGCCCATCTTTACTATCACTGTCTTGGTTCAGGATTGCATCTCATTTTACCTAATCGGTTACCTAATCAGGGTACTATACGTGTCCTCCACTATGCAGCCTCTGTCCAGCAGTCACAGCAGTAATCTCCTAGGAAGTAGCGTGCATGCATGTTCAGTCGTGTAGACTTTTTGCAACCCCGTGGATGATAGCCTGCTAGGCTCCTTTGTCCATGGGATTCTCTAGGCAAGAATACTGGAGTGGATTGCCATTTCCTCCTCCAGGGGATCTTTCCAACCCAGGGAAATGAACCCAGGTCTCCTGCATTACAGACAGATTCTCTACCACTGAGCCACCTGGGAAGCCCACAAGCGACAATAATAGAAAACATTTATTGGGTTTTTACTAGATCATGGGTACCAGGCTTAGTACTTAACAAAATGTCATTAAATCTCACTGCAGGTACTTCCCTGGTGGTTCACAATTAACACTCCCGGCTTCCATTGCAGGGGGTGCAGGTTTGATCTCTGGTAAGAGAACTAAGGTCCCCTATGCTGCATAGCATGGCATATATATATATCTGTCTATTATCTATCTATCTCACAACAATCCTAGGCGGTAGGTAAGAATATGGTACGTACACTTTGCAGATGAGGACACTGAAGCTTAAAGGGGTTAAAATCTTGCTAGAGATCCTAAAACTTCCACATGGAAGATGGGGCTTGAACCCTTATCTGGTGTTGAAAGGGTTGTTGTCCAGGGTGGTTTACCCCCTTGTCGGCAGGCTGAACTTTTGAGGTACTTTCTCAAAATCATCCTCTTGCTGAATGCTGCTACCTGCAGAGAAGAGTCCTTTTTTCTTTTATTTTTGGGAGTTTCCCTGTTTTCTCCATAATGTTGATTTCATTGCATTTTCATAATATTTCATGCTTTAATTTAATTTATTTAGTGCTGTGGTACAGTGCCCTGGGCATCTCAGGAGAAGCGAGAATTTTATAAATAAAGTTATTATTATAGCTGCTCTGATAGCAGCCCCTGAGCTAGTTGGTTGATGTATTGATTACTCCCTGTGTTGAAAACTTTCCCCTAAAGCCCTTTATGGCCCAAGTCCTCCCTGTCTTTTGCTGCTCTCTCCTGTTTGTTGGAATCTAGACCTAGATTTTCTTCTAGAGCTCCCTGCCAGGGTTGATCAGAGAACCCCTCAGCCAGTGTTCCCTGGAATGTATTCCGGAGAGCATGACCTAGTTGTTGTTGTTGTTGTTTTAACCTTTTTGAAGCACTGAAGTACCAAGTCCCATTTGCTAGACCTATAATGTCAATTTTGCAGTGATTCAACCCTCTTGGCCCACCATGCTAAATAAGACCGTGTTAGTTCTTGGACTGCAGCAGGAATCTCTTCCAGGATACTCTCAGGCTAGATAGGAATTAACCATGACACTAATTTGGAACCCAGAATTTCAGAAGTCTAAATTTGAAGAGATAAGCAGACATAATATGTGTCAGTCTCAAAAGGAAGAGAAGCTCAAACCAGAGGAAGAAGGTGAGAGTCTGTGTTATTGACCATCATTTTTAGCATGAAGGCTTCTTTCTGGAACTGCCTGCTGCCTCACAGTCCCAGAGGTCTTTATCAGCAAGACGTGTGGGAGGACCATTGTCTCGTACTTATAGAATACCTGTGACATGAGGAGGAATTCACAGGATAAACTCATGACTGTGCTGGGGTTTCTCCCTGGACATCTCTCAAACCACACCAATGGATTAGTTCTTCCCTCTCTCAACTGCTTACATGGCATGTTCCTTTTCCCATTATTTTCAATGCCTTTTGCTCATTTATTCATTCAATAAAAATTTGTCAATGGGAACTTCCCTGGTGGTTCAGTGGTTAAGAGTCTACCTTCCAATGCAGGGGACATGAGTTTGATCCCTGGCCGGGGATCGAAGACCCCACCTGCTGAACAGAAGCTAAGCCCACGTATCCCAACTAAGATCCCACCTGCTGAACGGAAGCTCAGCCCACATGTCCCAACTAAGATCCCACCTGCTGAACGGAAGCTAAGTCCATGTGTCCCAACTAAGATCTGATACAGCCAAACATAATTCATTCATTAATTTAAAAGGAAAAAAAATTCTTAAAAAAATTCACCGAGCAAAATTCCCACAAACAGGAGAGAGCAGCAAAAGACAGGGAGAACTGGGGCCTCAAAGGGCTTTAGGTGAAAGTACGTCCCGCCTCTGTGGCCAGCGTGTATTAAGACAAGGATGAGCAAGATCAACCTCGGTAGTCACTTCTCTGGTTTTTGGTTCCCACCTCCTTTCCTCCTTTCATCTTGACTTGTCTCCATCTCAAGCCAATATTTTCCTCCTAATTTACAGTTGCCTCTAGGATTTCTGAAGAAGTTTCCTAATTAACCAATAGCAATACACTGCACTGTCTCTACTCCGAGTTTTTAGAGAGCGAACGCGAGTAGCCAATCTGTCCATTGCAAATGAGTTCATTCCTATTCAGGCAGCGGCTGGCACGCACCTTGCCCGAGGCTTCTGATGTTATGAGCAACATATTGGCTTTCGATGTCTGTACTTCTTCCCAGCTACACTGGGAGCCCTAGATGAATGGAAGACACAGTAACTCGAAAGAATTTATTGCATTACACATGGCGACCATGCACGGCAGGCAACATGGTGGGTTTGTTCAGGGTGGATGTGTACGGCCTTCTCGCCTCACCGCAAAGGTTGTTGGCTATCTAACAGCTATATTTCCTTCTAGCCAGATAAGAATATGAAACGAGCTATGACCCAGATGTCTAGGTCCATGAGACATAGACAGGACAAAGCCTGTTTCTCCCCCAAAGGGAGAGAAACATTTGCTACAAAGGAGGCAGCCTAGAGACCTGTCTAGTTTGGTTAAACTTTCACATGGCTCAGAAATGCCTCCCAGTCCTTAGTAAGCAGAGGGTGCCCAGGAAACTTTGCATTTCTCAGCCCAGTCTTCTCAAGATGCAGGAATCACTCAATGGCAGTTTGTAGCCCTACTAAGTGCAAACCACTGGCTCACAACACTGCTTGTGCTGAGCAAGAACATTCTACCCCATTCTTCATGGTACCATGAATTTGGCTGGAGTGATTTGTCTTTTGTCCCTTCTCTGGAGTTCATCTAAAGAGGCACAAATCTCCCATTTCTCCAAATAGACTGAGTTTAGGAGGCCTTCTTGCCTGGGTCTGGAGAGTCCTAGGCTAGTGTCTGTCCCTGCTCTGTTGAGTGTCTCATGTCATTCTCATTGTCATTCTCTGCTGCTCCTTTAATGAAAATGGCCAACTCGCTCAGAGACAACAGAATAGGGATCAATGGGACCTGCGATTGTCTGCATGCCAGACTCTCTTGTCAACCTCGTCTCCAATCCATTCTGCCAACCCAACCTCCTCTGGGACTGAGACGTCTGAAAACAGCACGGCAGCCTCATCTCCCGGGCAGTGTTTTTCTCCATCATTTGCTTTATTAAATATTGATTTTCTGTTGCATTATTAAACCTTAAGTCTAGAGCATAAATTCTGGGCTGATACTTTAATCTGGCACTCCTCTTTTTTTTTTTTTTTTTTTTTGGCTTTTGGAACTGATTTTCAGGCCAGATCTCCTGGGGAATCTTTAAGTCAACCCAAGGCCTGCGAGAAATCTGCCTGAAAAAAGGGGGAAGAGCCCAGGCTTGAGAGTAGCCCACCTTCTGGGGCAGGACAAAAAAAGCTGAGCTTATGTAAGGCAGACCCTCACTTGGTGCAGACCCAGAAGCCTGGCCCTGCTGGGATGCACGTGCTTGTACCAGGAAGGCCTTTTGGAGTCACACCACCAGAACCAAGGAGCAGGCAAATGGTGTACTGAACTGATTTTAGAATCATACATCACAGATGTCTCCTCAGACATTATCTGATCCATTATCCATCCACCTCCTTTTGTTTTAGTCTCTATTATTCCTAGGATTTGAGTCATCAATTCTAATTTTTGGAGTCACACCACCAGAACCAAGGAGCAGGCAAATGGTGTACTGAACTGATTTTAGAATCATACATCACAGATGTCTCCTCAGACATTATCTGATCCATTATCCATCCACCTCCTTTTGTTTTAGTCTCTATTGTTCCTAGAATTTGAGTCATCAATTCTAATCACACAGTCCTTTGGCTTTTCACTTATTTTGAACCTCTGGTTCATTCTTATTTCATCTTCCTCTCTCTCTTCTTCCTGAGGGCCAGTGGCTGTGTGGTCAGCGACATCAGTCCATTGTAGGATGGAGCCATCATACATGTTATAAAACTCTTTCTGAGGGATGTAGACATCTCCAAACAGCTGTGTTAGCTAGGGCGATCTCCAAGTTCAGGTCCCCATCCTGAGAATAGCCTCCTGGAACTGCCATTGGCCAGGGCCTGGAGATTAGAAGCAGGAGGAGCACCTTGCCTTTGTCTTCAGCCCTGACAGACAAATAGGAGAAAAACTAGGAGTAAATGTTGATGGAGTCTCCCTGACAGGAATAGAGCATGGCAGTATCTCTCTGGAGGTTTGCAGAGAGCTGTGACCATCTCCTGCCCAGACTTCAGCTCATCCCATCTCTTTATCTGTTGTTGTTAGGTCCCTAAGTCATCTCTTTCGCAACCCCATGGGCTGCAGCATGCCAGGCTTCGTCCTTCACCATCTCCCAGAGCTTGCTGAAACTTATGTCCATGAGTCAGTGATGCCATCCAACCATCTCATCTTCTGTCATCCCCTTCTCTTCCTGCCCTCAGTCTTTCTCGGGATCAGGGTCTTTTCCAATGAGTCAGCTCTTCGCATCAGGTGGCCAAAGTATTGGAGCTTCAGCTTCAGCATCAGTCCTTCCAATGAATATTCAGGATTGATTTCCTAAAAACTGTGCCTCCCTCTAAAATCTATCTTGTTTATTTCTCCTCAAATTGCATAGAGTAAGTTGATATCTTTACAATAATAAAAAATGTTTGACTTTGAATCAAGAGATATAAAGTTTGAATCTTACTACTGTGTAAATTTCCACAAGTTATAGATCAAAGTGGCTGAATAGTAGCAGTTGTGTATGTTTCAGTCGAACCCTTAATCTCTCTGAGTTCTGGATTTCTCATTTATAATGGCCTGAGTACAACCACTCATCATATCGTGATGTGGATAATATGAGGAAGCACTGAATTTTTTTTTTTACAATGTAGTTTGACAAATATTAAATATATGTGTTTTGAGGCACTATGTTGAGTGCTAGAGGTAGGACAGACAGCTACATGTGGTCCTGACCTCATGCTGGAAATGTCAATATTTGGCAATGCCTGTCGTGTTCTTTAAGTGTCCTCTTCTCCCCTAATCAGATTGTTCAAGCATTGCATGGGTCTCTCCTTGTACTGACCTCATTATATCCTAATTATCTATTCACCCAAAAAACGTAGCTCTTTGGGGCTCAAGAGTCATTTGCCAAAATGTCACATATTGTCCTCAGTAAATGTGGCTTGTTGAATGAATCTCTAATTCCTCATCATTCATTCTGTGATAGATTCTAGTGTCTTTAGGAATTCCCTCGTGATGCAGTGGTAAAGAATCTGCCTGCCAATGCTGGAGACACAAGAGACCAGGGTTTGATCTCTGGGTCAGGAAGATCCCCTGGAGAAGGAAATAGCAACCTACCTTAATATTCTTGCCCAGGACATCCCTTGGACAGAGGAGCCTGGTGGGTTACAG
Source organism: Oreotragus oreotragus (assembly GCA_006410675.1). NCBI lineage: Eukaryota > Metazoa > Chordata > Mammalia > Artiodactyla > Bovidae > Oreotragus > Oreotragus oreotragus. The sequence continues at coordinate 539,383 of SJYX01000458.1, forward strand.
TCCATAGAGTTGCAAGGGGTCGGACACGACTGAGGTAACTTAGCATCCAGCAGGTGCACATGTGCCTAGTTAGGGTTCTGTTGTTGCAATATTGATATGCATAAAGTGTTAGCAACTGGCAGCTTTCATAAAGAGACGCTTTGTAACGTCTGCATGTTAAAAACCAAGGCTGGGGACTTCCCTGGTGGTCCAGTGGCTAAGGCTCTGTGTTCCCAATGCAGAGGCCCCGGCTCCATCCCTGATCAGGGAGCTAGTTCCCACATTGAGTCCACATGCCACAGCTGAAGATCCCTCATGCCACCGCTAAGACCTGGCACAGCCAAATACATAAATAAACATTAAAAAGAAAACACGGGTGCTTTGCGTGAACCGTGTCTGCCTCCTCCTGGTTCTTCTCATTTGCTTGACTCCCTTTCTGAGCACTGTGCTGAGACACAGTCAGCAAGGGTGTTCAGAGAGCACAAGGCTTCTGCACAAAAAACGACTTGGGGAAATTCATTCCGTGACTAGAAATCATCCTAAGTTGGTGGTACAAAAATGATTTGGCCTTATAGAGGAACGAGACCATTAAAATCTACTTAAATGCCAGTAACGCATGGAGGCGCAAAGAGTGGGACACGACTTACTAATTGAACAGCAGCCACAGTACTGGAGACGCCAGTCAACTCCCCAGTCTCCACAGCACGCACAAGATGTGCGTGCCCCACTTGCGCATCACGGAAGGCTCCAGGTCACATAGGAGTATGGCAAATGGGCTGGGGGCCCAAGGGCTTGGGGCTATTTCTGCCTCCAATTATTTTGATTTTTCCCTTTAATGCTGTCAGAAACTCAGGAACTGATCATTTGTGCTGGAAATAGCACAACTTTTGCCCTTTGTTTCGATCGCTTTGGCCGTGTTTGATTGGCGAATTTGATTGCTGGCTGCAGAAAATTGCATTTGTGTCAAGAGCATTCTGAAGAGATCAATGTAGGAGGAAACCAGGCAAGATCAATTGTAATACCGAAGGGCTAGTATAAAAAGTCATGCAACTCACATGCATCCTGTAGCTCTCTGTGTCTAAACGTCTCCCAGGTCATCTAGAGGAGCGGGGCATAACTCCATGTCCATGCACCTGACCTTACACAGAACATGTGCAAAGAGTGAGACAACCTGTAACCCTACAAAGAATTATGATAATTGCTCCACGTGTTTTCCAGCTACTGTGTCATCTCCTATAGGCCCATTTTTAGTTGAATCGTCAATGGAAGTATATGAAAGTGACAGTTGCTCAGTTGTGTTTGATCCTTTTGCCCCCACAGACTGTAGCCCTCCAGGCTCCTCTGTCCATGGAATCCTCCAGGCAAGACTACCGGAGTGGGTTGCCATTCCCTTTTCCAGAGGATCTTCCTGACGTAGGGATCAAACCCAGGTCTCCCACATTGCTGGCAGATTCTTTACCGTCTGAGCCACCAGGGAAGCCCCTGCAATAGAAGCTTTGAGTGAAATCTCTCTATCATTGCCATTTTATGACCAAGGAATCGGAACTCTAGAGGTTAAGGAATCTGTTTTATGACTGTTCGCATGTGCCCAGGAGGAGGAGATGGGCATGTCTGTCTGACTGCTCCAAATTCTATCCTTTTAACTATCTTTGTGTGTTTTCACTGTGTTTTTAAACCACGGCATTTTACCCCAGTGAGAACCTGCATTGTGGCTGCTGCTGGTACCCCTGCTGTTTAGTAATTCCACCGGATGTGTGTAGGCTAGCCATTTCCTTGTCTCCACGAGAGGATTCTGGGAACCTTGGAAGAGGTTTCTCAAACTCTTAAGACATGTGTAATAGTTGTATGCATGTGACTTTATAAAGCGGTTTCCATGCCCACTATTACCAGCAGCTTATGAAGTAGGGCAAGTGTTATCAATTCCATTTTCTAAGTGCTGACTAAAAAAATGTGCAATGTGAGAATTTTGAGTTAAATTTTATTGGGGGCAATATGAGGACTATAGCTTAGGAGGCAGCATTTCAGATAGCTCTGGGAAATTGAAACTGCTCCAAAGAGGTAGGAGGGAGAGTTGGCATATGTGATTTTGGTGAAGGGGGAGTGTGTGTAATCAAGCACGTATTTTTTGCAGAAGCTTTCTTCAGGTCATGAGGCACACCCATCACTATGAAGGATTTTAATGCTTTTCTAGATATGAAGAGACACAAGAATTGGGCTCCTGAAAATATCTAACTATCTGAAGTCCTGTTCTACCAATTCCTCCCTAAGCACAGAGAGCCTCATTTCTGCTCTCCACCCTGAGCTCCTTCCAGGGGTTGTTCAGAGTCAGCAACTACTGTACTGCAGCACCTGATTTAATCCTTGCAGAGGTAGACGGCAAGTGCCCATGGCAAGCACCAATTTGTAGTTGACATAAGCGAAGAAAGTGAGTCTCAGTGAATGTGACTGGTGCCCAGAAACTAAAGAGAGAAGCCCTCGGGCTACAGAGCTGCTGGTCTTTCCACTCCCTGCCCTTCTCTAAGGTAACACATTTACTTTAACGGTAGCACAGCTTACATGGGATGAGCCTTTTTCTTAAATGTTGGACTGCCTCCATTCCTTCTCTCTTAAAAACATGAAACAGCAACAACAGTCACCAAAACATCCCAGAATGCTTTGGCCAAAGAGTGTGTCTTGTTGGATGATGGCCTATGCACGTTTGGCCCTACTACGTTTGACCCTGCATGCATGCATGCCAAGTCTCTTTGGTCATCTCCGACTCTGTGAACCTATGTACTGCGGCCCCGCCAGGCTTCTCTGCCCATGGGGTTCTTCAGGCAAGAATACTGGACTGTATTGTTGTGCCCTCCTCCAGGGGATCTTCCCAACCCAGAGACCGAAGCTGAGTTTCTTATGTCTCCTCTATTGGCAGGTGGGTTCTTTACCCTACCTAGCGCTTCACACTCCAGCACTCTTGCCTGGAGAATCCCATGGACGGAGGAGCCTGGTGGGCTGCAGTCCATGGGGTTGCTAAGTATCAGACACGACTGAGCGACTTCACGCTCACTTTTCACTTTCATGCATTGGAGAAGGAAATGGCAACCCACTCCAGTGTTCTTGCCTGGAGAATCCCAGGGATGGGGGAGACTGGTGGGCCACCGTCTCTGGGGTCGCACAGAGTCGGACACGACTGAAGCAACTTAGCAGCAGCAGCAGCTCTTAATAGATTGCCTTGAACAGAGAGAGATGTGTGACAGAGGCTTCCACTGGCGACTAGACTACCAACTCCTTGATTCAGATACTTAAGGCTTTAGTCTCATCATGCTTTATTGCCAAAAAATGTTTATTTATGGCCTCCTGCTTTCTAGACCCTCAGCTGGGCACTGAACAGATGGCTGACCTTGAATCAGTCACTGAACTTCTCTGGGCTTTGATCTTGTGGTCTGTTAAATAGAGGTAATAGTGGTCCATTGCCTAAGTCAAATAGAATAAAATTGCATCATGGATGTGAACTGATGATACAAAGTAGTCAATCCTGTATTTATATATTATATTGAGCTCTCAAAAATGTTTGGAGATGGGTTGGCAAATGAAGAACGTGCTTTTCTACACCCCTCAAGTGGTAACAGAAAACAATGCTGGAAAAATGACATCGTGAACTCAGGTGTGTTGGATGAAGCTGAGCAGTACAGTGGCTGCTGTGTCCCTCTTTTCCCCTCTGGGTGGAAGGGGCCGCCTTGGCAGGATTTATCCACTCATCTATGCTTCTGAAACTGCTTGCTCAGAGTGGTGTGATCTCTATGGCATTTTCTCCTTTCTCTTTCTGACAGTGACTCTTTGAAATATTATTTTTGCTTCCTCGACGGCAGGGCTATATAACTGATGGCCTGTCTGGGTTGCCGGAGCCCTGCATTTAAACCATGCTCGCCTTGGCTCCTCCGCCTGTGAGTTCATTACTTTTTGAAAAGACTCACGTCTGCTCGTGTTCAGATGATTGTTACTCTGGAGAGGGAGGTGACTGTCAGGCAGGAGGAGGAACATGGAGCGGAATTCACGATAATCAAATCGTCTCTTGTCCTTAGATGGATATTTCTGGGTAACAGGACTTCACGTTTATCTGATGTGGCTGTTCTGAACTAGGGGACTAAGGACCTGCACTTTGCCCACAGCATGCCAGAGGGGCTCTGCCACTTTCAGTCTTGGGATGTGGGAGGCTGCAGCTTTGCAAATAAAATGGATAATGAAAGTGTCCAGCTCAGGTACTCGAGGATGATTTAGTGCAGAATATATACATGTAAGATTTTTAATTAAAGGTGTGGGATACCCTTGGTTCTCTGATCGGGAAGGTGGAGGGCACATTTCCTCCTCCCCTCAGCCTGGAGTTTTCTCTCCTCTCTGCAGGGATCGCCATGTCCCTCAGCCCTGCTCTTTCAGCCCACTGGTGCCCCCACATACATCCAGACCTTACCTCATGCTGTCCTGCTTCGTAAGCAATAGGGCCTCAAATCTGGTAAAGTCAATCAAGTTTGTAGAAATTTAGACTATCCCACAACCTAGCCTTTATGGCAGATGAAGAGTTATGTCTTCACTTTTCCAGAGATGAAGACTCAGAGACTGGCTATTGGGAGTGGTTGTGAGAGGTAGAACCGAGAACTTTTAATTCTCTGAAACTTCCTTCTCAGCCTGAAACAAACAAACAAGCCCATTCTCTAAGACTGAAATGAACTGCCTTCTTGGAGAATCCATTTTCTGAGAGTCCCCTTCTGCACCCGTCCCATTTCAAGCAAGCAGCTGGGCTCTGCCCTTCAACTTTCAAAGATATTTGTTCCTATTATGACTTCAGCGTCCCTTACACTGTGCCAGGATTATTCAGCTCATGGGTGCTTCATTTGCCCTCATTTCACTCCTAACAGGAGCCAGGCAGGTTTCTTGTTTATTTCTGTATAATCACTTTTCAGTGTGGTCCTGACATATGCTTGACAATAAAGAAAGGTTCCTTGTATGAATACATGGAAGGACTTCATTGATCAAAGCACGTTCACATCATCTCTGCAGTTACACGCCACTGTGTAACTGTCTATGTGCTGTGTAAGCGAGTCTATGTGCTGTGCAGAAGGCATGTTCATTCATCTATCCTCAGGAAGCTCACATGGCTTCTCACCCAGGGAGAGAGGGAGCCAGGCTCTGCATCTTAGGTGGGCCTGTTTGCACAAGAGTGAGGCTTCCTCGATGGCTCAGATGGTAAAAAAATCTGTCTGCAATGCAGGAGACCCAGGTTCGATCTTTGGGTTGGGAAGACCCCCTGGAGAAGGGAATGACAACCTACTCCAGAATTCTTGCCTGGAGAATCCCGTGGACAGAGGTGTCTGGTGGGCTGCAGTCCATGAAGTTGCAAAGAGCTGGACACAACTGGGCAACTAACACACAGGTGATGAAAGCATTTGTAAAAGATGGGTTTTGAGCATTTTGGTCAGTTATAGAGATAGAATCATCCTTCAAAGATAAAAAAGAACACACACATAGAAAAATTAGTTTCAGGAAGAGTTTTCATCTCTGTAGGAGATTAAGTGCTTTTAAGTTGAAGGCAGTTTCTTTCCCTTTTGTAAGATCATGAGTAGAAGACACTCATGTCTCGTCATTTGAAGGGTGTACAACTAGACTGTATAAGTAACAAAAGATATCATGCATACAGTGATGTTTAACAAATAAGTATATGAAAGATTTTTCTCTATAAATGTCAAAAGACTTTCCAAATAAGACTCCAAGGGTAGACTTCCTCACAGATTAGGCTTGGCGTGTGATATTATATCGATATACACCTTAGTATTCTGGGAGTGAGGAAGGATTTAGGCTCTCTGAATCCTAGGCAAGTATATGAGTCTAAAGTCTATTGTTTCCTTGTTGCTCAGCCTTCTCCTTGATGCATTCCTCACTAGATTGTGTGGGTTATAACAGCCTAAAGCTCAGAAAAGTGGAGATGATTATCAGAATTTGAAATGCTGTGACATTTTGCTGCCAAGAAGTAATTGATTTATTAGAGACATTACAATACGTGCACAATTCAACTTAAGAGATTCCTTTGAACTTGTTCAGTATCAAATCCTGTGGGAGACTAATTTCTTTCAGAACCATGGAGAGAAACCCCCTTTCATTCTGATTCCGTTGGCCTTGGAGAAGTAAATTCCAATCCAGTGGCCACCGTATGACTCAATTTCATAGCTTTAGCAATTCCAACTGGCGAGTACCAGAATGCTAATGCATTATTGTGACCTTATGTTGCCACACAGTGGAGTGAGGGACAGGATAGGATGACTTATACTATTATCCTTACTATCATTTTGTTACTAAACATAAGGATAATACCTTATCGCAAGTCAGATAAAATACAGACCATTTCAGAAGACATTTGAATTTTTCCTAACAAGCAACTTCTTAGTAATGCTGTACTTCAAAACTCTATGCAAGGAACTATAATTGAGTTCAGTGGTTCCACACCTGGGCAATGAACCAAGCAGACTAACAAAATGCTTAGAGCTAATGAAAATCTTATTGTTGAAAGCAGTGAAGCCCCGGTGGGCCATGGGTAAAATACTGGGAAGATTAGGCTCTCTGCCTTAATGGTTGTGAACTAATATACTTATCCTACCCAGCTAAACCTCTAGTCAGTTCCCAGTTGCTGTGGGCATCTGTTCAATAGCTGAGCAGTACAGTGGCTGCTGTGTCCCTCTTTTCCCCTCTGGGTGGAAGGGGCCGCCTTGGCAGGATTTATCCACTCATCTATGCTTCTGAAACTGCTTGCTCAGAGTGGTGTGATCTCTATGGCATTTTCTCCTTTCTCTTTCTGACAGTGACTCTTTGAAATATTATTTTTGCTTCCTCGACGGCAGGGCTATATAACTGATGGCCTGTCTGGGTTGCCGGAGCCCTGCATTTAAACCATGCTCGCCTTGGCTCCTCCGCCTGTGAGTTCATTACTTTTTGAAAAGACTCACGTCTGCTCGTGTTCAGATGATTGTTACTCTGGAGAGGGAGGTGACTGTCAGGCAGGAGGAGGAACATGGAGCGGAATTCACGATAATCAAATCGTCTCTTGTCCTTAGATGGATATTTCTGGGTAACAGGACTTCACGTTTATCTGATGTGGCTGTTCTGAACTAGGGGACTAAGGACCTGCACTTTGCCCACAGCATGCCAGAGGGGCTCTGCCACTTTCAGTCTTGGGATGTGGGAGGCTGCAGCTTTGCAAATAAAATGGATAATGAAAGTGTCCAGCTCAGGTACTCGAGGATGATTTAGTGCAGAATATATACATGTAAGATTTTTAATTAAAGGTGTGGTATACCCTTGGTTCTCTGATCGGGAAGGTGGAGGGCACATTTCCTCCTCCCCTCAGCCTGGAGTTTTCTCTCCTCTCTGCAGGGATCGCCATGTCCCTCAGCCCTGCTCTTTCAGCCCACTGGTTCCCCCACATACATCCAGACCTTACCTCATGCTGTCCTGCTTCGTAAGCAATAGGGCCTCAAATCTGGTAAAGTCAATCAAGTTTGTAGAAATTTAGACTATCCCACAACCTAGCCTTTATGGCAGATGAAGAGTTATGTCTTCAGTTTTCCAGAGATGAAGACTCAGAGACTGGCTATTGGGAGTGGTTGTGAGAGGTAGAACCGAGAACTTTTAATTCTCTGAAACTTCCTTCTCAGCCTGAAACAAACAAACAAGCCCATTCTCTAAGACTGAAATGAACTGCCTTCTTGGAGAATCCATTTTCTGAGAGTCCCCTTCTGCACCCGTCCCATTTCAAGCAAGCAGCTGGGCTCTGCCCTTCAACTTTCAAAGATATTTGTTCCTATTATGACTTCAGCGTCCCTTACACTGTGCCAGGATTATTCAGCTCATGGGTGCTTCATTTGCCCTCATTTCACTCCTAACAGGAGCCAGGCAGGTTTCTTGTTTATTTCTGTATAATCACTTTTCAGTGTGGTCCTGACATATGCTTGACAATAAAGAAAGGTTCCTTGTATGAATACATGGAAGGACTTCATTGATCAAAGCACGTTCACATCATCTCTGCAGTTACACGCCACTGTGTAACTGTCTATGTGCTGTGTAAGCGAGTCTATGTGCTGTGCAGAAGGCATGTTCATTCATCTATCCTCAGGAAGCTCACATGGCTTCTCACCCAGGGAGAGAGGGAGCCAGGCTCTGCATCTTAGGTGGGCCTGTTTGCACAAGAGTGAGGCTTCCTCGATGGCTCAGATGGTAAAAAAATCTGTCTGCAATGCAGGAGACCCAGGTTCGATCTTTGGGTTGGGAAGACCCCCTGGAGAAGGGAATGACAACCTACTCCAGAATTCTTGCCTGGAGAATCCCGTGGACAGAGGTGTCTGGTGGGCTGCAGTCCATGAAGTTGCAAAGAGCTGGACACAACTGGGCAACTAACACACAGGTGATGAAAGCATTTGTAAAAGATGGGTTTTGAGCATTTTGGTCAGTTATAGAGATAGAATCATCCTTCAAAGATAAAAAAGAACACACACATAGAAAAATTAGTTTCAGGAAGAGTTTTCATCTCTGTAGGAGATTAAGTGCTTTTAAGTTGAAGGCAGTTTCTTTCCCTTTTGTAAGATCATGAGTAGAAGACACTCATGTCTCGTCATTTGAAGGGTGTACAACTAGACTGTATAAGTAACAAAAGATATCATGCATACAGTGATGTTTAACAAATAAGTATATGAAAGATTTTTCTCTATAAATGTCAAAAGACTTTCCAAATAAGACTCCAAGGGTAGACTTCCTCACAGATTAGGCTTGGCGTGTGATATTATATCGATATACACCTTAGTATTCTGGGAGTGAGGAAGGATTTAGGCTCTCTGAATCCTAGACAAGTATATGAGTCTAAAGTCTATTGTTTCCTTGTTGCTCAGCCTTCTCCTTGATGCATTCCTCACTAGATTGTGTGGGTTATAACAGCCTAAAGCTCAGAAAAGTGGAGATGATTATCAGAATTTGAAATGCTGTGACATTTTGCTGCCAAGAAGTAATTGATTTATTAGAGACATTACAATACGTGCACAATTCAACTTAAGAGATTCCTTTGAACTTGTTCAGTATCAAATCCTGTGGGAGACTAATTTCTTTCAGAACCATGGAGAGAAACCCCCTTTCATTCTGATTCCGTTGGCCTTGGAGAAGTAAATTCCAATCCAGTGGCCACCGTATGACTCAATTTCATAGCTTTAGCAATTCCAACTGGCGAGTACCAGAATGCTAATGCATTATTGTGACCTTATGTTGCCACACAGTGGAGTGAGGGACAGGATAGGATGACTTATACTATTATCCTTACTATCATTTTGTTACTAAACATAAGGATAATACCTTATCGCAAGTCAGATAAAATACAGACCATTTCAGAAGACATTTGAATTTTTCCTAACAAGCAACTTCTTAGTAATGCTGTACTTCAAAACTCTATGCAAGGAACTATAATTGAGTTCAGTGGTTCCACACCTGGGCAATGAACCAAGCAGACTAACAAAATGCTTAGAGCTAATGAAAATCTTGTTGTTGAAAGCAGTGAAGCCCCGGTGGGCCATGGGTAAAATACTGGGAAGATTAGGCTCTCTGCCTTAATGGTTGTGAACTAATATACTTATCCTACCCAGCTAAACCTCTAGTCAGTTCCCAGTTGCTGTGGGCATCTGTTCAAGAACTTTTTAAAAATAGAGACACAGTCTTACTCTAAGATGCTGTTTGCGTCTTTATTCAGTATTTACTGATTATAAATGTTCCAGAGCAACTTCATTACTTCTCATGCACATGACAGAATAAATGAAAACTAATAATGGAATAATTCAGAACCTTGGCTGAGTAACTCACATTAGACTGGAGTATAGAAGACATATCCATGTTGGCGGGGCAGTGGGATGAGTTGGGAGATTGGAATTGACATATATACGCTACTGATACTGTGTATAAGATAGATAACTAATGAGAACCTACTTTATAGTCCAGGGAGCTTCATTCAATGCTCTATGGTGATCTGAATAGGAAGGAAATCAGAAAATAGGGAATACACATACTCATATAGCTGAATCACTTTGCTTTATAGCAAAAACTAATACAACATTGCAAACCAACTATACTCCAATTGAAATAAGTAAAGTTTCTGGTTAGAGCATTAAAAAAGAACACATATCCATATTGATGCCAGAATTTAAAACATTTATAGAACATAAGATGATATCAGTTCAGTTCAGTTCAGTCGCTCAGTCATGTCCGACTCTGTGACCCCATGAATCGCAGCAAGCCAGGCCTCCCTGTCCATCACTGTCTCCTGGAGTTCACTCAGACTCATGTCCATCAAGTCCGTCATGCCATCCAGCCATCTCATCCTCTGTCGTCCTCTTATTCTCCTGCCCCCAATCCCTCCCAGCATCAGAGTCTTTTCCAATGAGTCAACTCTTCGCATGAGGTGGCCAAAGTACTGGAGTTTCAGCTTTAGCATCATTCCTTCCAAAGAAATCCCAGGGTTGATCTCCTTCAGAATGGACTGATTAGATCTCCTTGCAGTCCAAAGGACTCTCAAGAGTCTTCTCCAATACCACAGTTCAAAAGCATCAATTCTTCGGCGCTCAGCCTTCTTCACAGTCCAACTTTCACATCTATACATGACCACTGGATAAACCATAGCCTTGACTAGACGGACCTTTGTTGGCAAAGTAATGTCTCTGCTTTTGAATATGCTATCTAGGTTGGTCATAACTTTTCTTCCAAGGAGTAAATATCTTTTAATTTCATGGCTGCAGTCACCTAGGTCTCAGGTAAAATGCACTTCATGTCATCAGTAGGGAAACCGTCTTCTTATAGCTAAGGAGATTTGGATCATCAGAACAGCGTCACTTGCCTGAGGTCTCAGGAATAAACATGTGGATTATGCTTAGCACTTGTTTGGGGAAAAAAAAAAAACCAAAGAGAGCAAACTTTAATATGATGTAAATTGTCTGTTTTTTTTTTTAATCTGGAAAAGCTGCAATGTTTCCTTCCTACTTAACAAAGCATTCATACAACTGAACATCATTCCCATTCTCCCTTTATCCAAAAGAAATTTAAAGCTTATAATCAGAATGTATGCTGGCATTTATGATTGCCTTTTGAGGTATGTATTCTGCTTTCCTTGGACCTTACTCTGTGTGTTTACCTTGTGCTTTAATTTTGTGTGTTCATTGTAAGATGCCTCAAATTTATTGTGGAGATTGTGGAATATAAATAATTATGAATATAATTATGAATAACTTGGTAAAGATACATATATATACATAATGTAGCATGTATAAACATATGTATAACACAAATTATGTATAGTCTAATGTCGTTTTAATTATGCCCTGGGCCACTGATGACTCGTGCTATTTATACATATGGATCATTTGTTTATTTTGAAACTTCAGTGTGAAGGAGGATTGCTCATCATTTGTCCATCAAGAAAACATGATGAGGAAGAAGGATATTAAAACTTAAATCAAAGTAGTAAGAATTTCATTAGTTTAGATGTCAGCCATCTAAGAGAGGCAAGATTTTTATTGAGAACAGAAATGTTTTTTAAATATTATGGGAAAATTTGAGATATTAGAATTTAACATTTAACTTGTCAGTTGGATTAATGGACTCAAAGCAAAGAAAAACTTGGGCGTTTCAGTTGTTCAATTCAAACAATTACATTAATTAAGGAAGCTGAATTCACTTTTTATTCCCGATATTATTTATTTTGCCATTCATTTATTGAGTACCTGCCATGTTCCAGGCGCTCTGTATTGTCTGAGTATGATGAGAAAAAGAGAATTGCTTTTTTCATAGAGTGTTCCTCCACCCTTTGTTAATGTTGAATGCAATGAATTGTTGTAAGATGCTGGAGAAACAAAAAATAGGGTCAAAATTGACCTGGTTCAAGGTGGAGGAGTCAGGGGAGGCTTCTAGATTGGATCTGGATGTAAAGGGCTGACTGGAGTTAGCTGTGTGAAGATTGAGACCCTGCCAATCCAAGGAATCAGAAAGGATGCACAAGACAAAATTCTGGGGAGAGGCGACTGGCACAAAGATCCTAATACAGTTGATGTCAATGTTTGGAAGATTGGGGTGGGTAGGCAAAGACTGAGCATGTTTGACTGTGTGATGCCCAGGGGTGTGTGTGAGAAAGAGTGCCTGATTGCTTTACTGGGTACCTTACAGTAAAGCAGGGCTTCCCTGGTGGTTCAGAGGTTAAAGCGTCTGCCTCCAACGTGGGAGACCTGGGTTCGATCCCTGGGTTGGGAAGATCCCCTGGAGAAGGAAATGGCAATCCACTCCAGTGTTCTTGCCTGGAGAATCCCATGGACGGAGAAGCTTCGTAGATTACAGTCCACGGGGTCGCAAAGAGTCTGACACGACTGAGCAACTTTACCTTACCTTACCTTACATTACAGTAAAGCATAAGCTTGCTGAACCTACTCTTGCCAGTCCTGAAGATCCTTGCATGATACACTCGGCTAAAGATTATACACATTGCTAACCTGAATGAAAAGGGAATACTTTAAAATATTATAAGCCAAGGAAATTTGCACATCTGAAAAGATAAGGAAGTTATTTTGAAAGACGTTCTGGACAGAACTGGCATCCTCTACTCTAGTCATTTCAGGGGACCAGTGAGGATGTCTTGAATTAAGGTAATTTGCTGCGATGATGGGGAAGGTAGTACAGACTTGAATGTTTTTTTCACCAGTAATCAGTGACTCATATGGAGAGTAAGGAAACTGAAGAAAAATGGGAAAAGTCCTTGATTGTGGAATAGTGTAGCATAATGGCTTAGCACTGAGAGCTGACTGGCTATGTTAAAATCGAACTGTTTGACCATGACATGTGTCTTAACCTCTCTGTGTCTCAATTTTTCACCTGAAATCAGAAGTGGTAATAATAGAAATGTTATTTCACATGCACTTTCAGAAAGTTATTGGAAAATCTGATACTCTTCCTTAAATCTTCTTAAAGGCCCATGAATACCCGTTTAAGAGCTTTTAGAATATATTATAAAAGGGAGACTGATTGGGTTTGGAGAGAAAGGTGATTCATTCAGTATGGAACTTCACATTCACTTTGTATCATGTATTCACAGTCTAATAAATTATTTCCTAACCTGTAAAGATGAAAGAGAATAAGAGCATCCTTAAGGAGGATGAAATTATCCAGTTGATGTTGGAGATGATTAGCAAGGGCATTTGGGAGGCAGAGAGAAGTTGACAGTCATGTTAAGTCAAACATGGCTTTTAAAGAAGCTACTAAACAGTGATGGATTATTATTAAAGGCAGAGATTAGTCAAGAAGTGAAGCAGGCAACTTCAAAGGAACAAGAAAAATGGATGAAAATGTGTTTAAATCTTTAAAGAAAAAGGACAAATGATAGAAATTTTATATAACTGAACAGCTTCCTCTAAACAAGTAGTTCTGATCTGCCCTGGATTCCGGGAATGGAAGCTCTAGGTTTCCCAGGCCAGAGGAGGAAAAAAAAAAATCTTCTCATAATTTTCCATAAAGTGTGTCCTGAGCAGCTGTACACAAACAAAAGGACCTGAGTTCCTAATTGCTTGTAAATCTGGCACCTTTATCGTCACCAAAGTAAGAGTGCACAGCATCACCTCCATCCCCTGTTCTCCTCTGTTGTCCAGTTGCAAAGTCTTGTCTGACTCTTCAAGACCCCATGGACTGTA